>BJCO01362148.1:0-10910 GCA_018326465.1 Flaveria floridana
AAAATAATTTATATGTTTGAAACTAATTTCTAAATTTCTCTTTAAAAACGTAAACAATAACCTTAAGTCTTCCCAAAAGACATTTCGGTTTTGCTTATGGAATAAAAATTATCTTCTATGTTTACTAAATATAATGTGCTCGCCCATCTACGTACGACATCATGATTCACAACCATGCAACTACACCATGCACATCTAAATGTATCAACGCACGTCCGTTACTAAAACACGCCCTTATTCATTTAACATGACGCGTGTGCCGCAACGCGCGCGGGCACCCGCTAGTGCTGAGTAATGTGCTTCACATTTTTTCATGAGCATTGACTAAACCTTAACACTTAGAAACTTTTCAAGATCAAAGAATAATAACACTATTACCCGCATTTAACATTGTTCACCGCATTAATTAAATGCATATGAACAACACTTACTCATATAAGTGTTTTGGTCATTTGCATTTGGGTAAAAAACTGTTACTAGTGTTTGGGTAAAACAATGTTGCTAGCATTTTTATGACTTGAAATTATTTTCAACAATTGAATTGTTGGCTATTTACTCTAGTGGATACAAAGATGCAGATTGGACTAGATCCATACGGCAAATCAGTTGATTAAACGTACTATCAATCAATGATAGGCTCCTTATGCATCTCACTGCTAGTAGACCAGACATTATATTTTGACCTTGTTTGTGTGCTAGTTTGGAGGTAGATCCTAAAGAATCATACATCAATGCAGTTAAACGCATATTCCGATACCTATAAACGAAAACTAGTTATTGGTTTATGGTATCCAAAAAAGAGTAACTTTAACCTTTATGCATACACTAATAGTGATTATAGGGGATGCAACTTCGACCAGAAGTCCATATTAGGTGGTTTTCAATTCCTTGGTCCAAGACTAGTGTCCTGGCAGTACAAGAAGCACAGCGTGATAGTTTCAACCGTAGAAGTTGAGTACATTGTAACATTTGCTTATTGTTCTCAACTACTTATAATTTAGAACCAGATGCTTGACTACAGGTTTAATTTCTTGCACACATCAATTCACATTGACAAAACAGCTATCGTGTTTATAATAAATAATCAAGTACAACACTTAGAAACAAAACATAATAAGATAAGATATAAATTTTTGAGAGATTATGATGAAGAGAGATTAATCAAGTTGATTTAAGTTGACACTAATAATCAACTATCTGATTTATTTACCAAGGCATTTGACCCTAGTATGTTTGAGTTTTTGGTAAAATCAGTTGGCATGATTAATCTAGAATGAAAAAATAAAACTAGAATTTTGATTATTGTTTTGATCCATCACTTTTTTAAAAATTATTCAAAATGCCAAAACATTCATATATTATGCAAAAGTACAAAAAGATGTGTTTTATTTGAAAATATCAAAAAGTCAAAAACATAAAAAATCAAGAAACATCACAAAAAGAATTCTTTATTTTAAATAATATAAAATATGCCTAGTATCCCGTGAGAAATAATACTACTTTAGTCGGTATATCAGTCTCTCCTATGTTTTGATAAGTAAAGACTTGGGGTAAACAAAGCACGAAGTGTCGATGTCTATGATCCAAAAAGATTTCTAATGCGACACACATTGCAATGTGAATGACAATAAAGTTCATCTTGGACTACATTTCAAAGTGAATGAATTACTATAATCTCATAGATGATCACCTCTAAAAACAGAGTGCAAAAGAATCCTAATATGGATCAGAACTGATAAGGATCAAAGTATAGAATCCCAATGTGGATCCATTTACCCATAATAAAGAATGAGAACTCACACTCTAGATAACCTGGTCATGTGACATGTGATAAAGTACTACCATGCATTTCATATGAATGTTTGATCTCTCTATGTTATTTCGTGTGAGGTACATAGTGAGTATTTAATCAACTCAAAACATGACAAATATCACAAAGAATAGAAAATTTAAACTTGTGCATGAGCTTAAAAGGATAAACATACCTGCAATCAATATGTGTGTGAACATGTCTATTTTACTAAATTTACAGGCATTTGTAATGGGTATGATTGACATGATCTCATGAAAGTATTATTTTATTTGCATGTATAGCAAGATATACAAAAATACAAAAATATTTTGTGTTTACATTAGATGTGTTTGATGCTGTCATGGAATTTTTCAATTTTTAAATCTTTAAAGTTTTTATCCTTAATGGATATCAACTTTAGGGTAGTAACTAAAAATTATAAAAAATCATAAATACATTGAAAAATGATTATAAATACAAAAATATTTTACTCTCATGTTTGTATAATTTTTCATCTTTCTTAAAAATAAAAAATATCAACAATATGAGTTACAACTTTATTAATATGTAAAAACTAAAGAAATTATCATAATACTTAGTCTTTGCAGGTTTTGAATGCTTAAAATGCTAAAGATTTGTTAGTGTTTAGTTTAAGAAACTTTGAATGCACAAAATACTCAGTCAGTGAATATGGCAAACCAAGTAAGAATTGACAACAACGCAGTCAGAATCAAGAAAATTTAAAGTCAACAGAACAACTGCAATGCAAAGTCAGTCAAAAATCAATCATAATCTGAAATATTGATTTTGCCAAGTCAAAATCTAATGTGGGTAATTGTGTTTAGTTTATGCAGGTGAAGGTAAACCAATCATATTAATCAATGCGGGTAGGTATTATCTATAATAATTGCAAGTACCAAATTAATGCGGACAATAGTGCACAACTTGTACTTAACATATGCAAATATGCCTAAGTGATCCATATTAGTTTTTTTATTAAAAGGCACAACTGCATGTAATAATGAATTTTTCCATTTGCGAATGACCAAGCACTTATATGAATAAGTGTTGTTCACTCGCTTGTCACTAATGCGGTGAACAGAGTCACATGTGGGTAACAATGTTACATTGTATTGAGATTGAAAATAAAAAAACTACATGTATGAAGACTTAGTTAATGTGTATAGACAAATGCGAATCACGGTACAATACTACTGATCTATAAGCATTTAACTAATCTAGGGAATTGTTAATATAGGTAAAACTGAATATAAACAAATATGACTACACTATTCATCACATTTGTAAATTAGATCAGAAAATCACAAGAGTGCAACCATATTAACTAATACAGGTAACGGTAAAAAATGTGCATGAGTAATTTGTTCCCCTGCTTTTATTTTTGTAGGGAATAGTAAACAAATGCGTGCTACTGTACCCTTAGTAAAATCAAAAATTTTACATTTACATTTGCCTTAAACACTTGTAAATTTGATAAACCAAATAATCCACCTATTTAAACAAACCTTAGACATTCATTAAAACTTTTTAAATACTGAGTGTGTGTTTGCTATAGTGTGAAGCATTTGTGTTCTTGATATTCATCATCCAAATCCATTTTAGACATTCTCAAACCAAGATTCAGTCTTTATTTCAATCATCTACTCAAGTAGTATAAATTATAAGGTGATTATGAATCATTGGTTCAATTTCAAAGTTAAACTGGCGATGTCAATGTCTAAGAACATGAACCATAGGTTTTAAAATTTAGAAAATGATGATCAATAACAAGTGCATGACCGGTGAGGGTGCTAATGCAACAGTTTCATAATGGTTGGAGAGAACAAACAACATCAACACTTAACAGATCTAATAGGAAATCGATTTATGAAACAATGAATAAAGGTAAAGAACACAAGCAGAACACAAGTATTTGGTTTTTAAGAGTGATATATATTGCTCTCAAGTGTTTTATAATTGTTACAAGGCTTAGTCCTACTGCCAACCATACTTTGAAAGCTAGCTGGAACACTAATCTAGACAACAAGATCAATGTAAAGTTAAAATGCAAATTGCCTTTTAACTAGTGATTATGACTTGCCATAGCTCATATCCTTCTTTGTTACAAAAAGGATAAAAGTACAAAGTAGAAAGCTACAGACTCTAATACTTTAATCTATAGTTGACAAAAGTATAGACATATCACCAACTTGTATAAGTTGGTGAGTTTTCAGAGATGGCAGCAAAAGGTGGTTCAGCTTTTATCTAAAGCATGCTAGAGAAAGCATGCCTTCACTGTATTTTGAAGAAATCAGTCTTTTGGCTTCAGAAGACTTCATCTTTGGCTTTGGAAGAAATGGTCTTTGGCTTAGGAAGATTTGACACTTAGATAATTCCTTAGTGCTTTTTTCAAATCTTTGGAAGTAAATTTTCTTGTACTTCAGTATGCATGCTGATAACTCTTGGTTGTATCAGCCTCTTAAGTTAACTCTTACAAACTCCCCTAGGCCGAAGCAACCAAAACTTGAGGATAACTTTAAGTATTGATCTCATCTACTGACAGTCCTTATCAGAATCAGGACCATTTCTTTCATCATCAGTTGGTCCAGATTCCTCAGACTCTTAAAGTATCTCTTCATGTCAAAGAGATTATGCAGAGGAATATCAAGCATATTTTGCCAGAAGTATATGTATTGACCTCTTTGATCTCTTGTGACATACCATCTGTCTGGATTTGTAGAGAAAAACCATGACATGATGGGTCTCTCAACAGCAAGAAGCTTTACTTGGAGTGGAGTTCGTTAAGCAGCCTCTTCTTGTTCACTCTCAGGATGTTCTGACCCATCCCAAGGTGTAGAGGCAGATGCCTTGGACTTCTTCTTCTTCTTCTTGTCCCTTCTTATGGTCATCCTTTTCTTCTTTTTGTATTTCAACTGAGAATGTTGGTCTTGAGTACTAGATGTTTCTTCTTCATCCTTCTTAATTAGGTCATTTTCCTTCACCTATTCAGAAAGAGAAGGTTCAGGACCCTGTTGTGGGTTAAAAGATGAACCTGGCTAAGATGTAGCACTAGGTCCAGGATGTGTTGTCTTTTGGGGTTCAACCTTGACCTTAACATCAGGTGAAGTCTGACTTGGTAAAGAATGCAAGTATACTAGCTCACCCTTCTTAATATTCTGCTTGATCACTCTAAGGTGCTCATCTATAGTGGATAGAGACATTGGACTAAGTCTCCTTCCATAGAACCCATATAGCTTCAAAAATCTCACCAACTTCAATCTGTCAGTAGACTTCTTTTGATTGACTTGGATGGTGGCTCTTCACTTAGCAGCCTCCCTCATCTTCCTCTTAGCAACTTTCTTTTCTTTTAGCACTTCTTGCTCTAGATGCTTAAGGTACTCAAACTCAATGTACTCATGTGACAGGTAAAGTAGGTCTGCTACTTGAGGTACTCAAACTCAATGTTTTCAGGTAGGTTATGATGTTTTGTCTATCTTGTTCCCTACCTACAAGAGTTTCCCTTTCAACTGTCACAGCCTCTACTTCAGGGCTTTCTTAAACTAGAGAGAGGACATGGGTTTTTATAATCTTTTTCTTTTTCTTTCTTCCATAATCTTGAGGAGTAACTCTGCAACCTCAGCCTCCTTCCTCTTTTTTGATACTTTAATGTCAGCCAGTTCATTTAACTCATCCAACAGAAGAGAGACTATATCATCAAAGTTGTAGTTCTTAGACCCCAGATAATTCAATCTGGCTACCCCTAACTCATTCTCCTGAGTGTTTGGCCTAGGGGCAACCCTGATTATAGCTTGTATGAAGTTGGGGGTCTCAGTTGTTCTCTCTCCCCTTGCCTTCCTCTTCTTCTCCTTCTTTTCTTCCACAATCTCCTCAGAGGTGAGAATATCTTCTCATTGTCAACCACTAGCCTATATGATTCAGGGTGGAAAGAGATTTGGCCTTCATCACTTGGTACATTTGAGCTCTGGCCAGAGAGGGGATGTGAGACACCTTCACCAGCTGGTGTCTCACTGTATGTACTAGGTGCTGAAGCAATTTCGGTATCAAGGTTCACAGGGTCAACTACTAGGCCTTCAATTAAGGTTTCCCTTTGAAGCTAATCTTAGGGTCTGGCTTAATATCTAGCTGACCAATAGTTTTCCCTGATAGCCTCTATCTATAGCTTTAATCTTTTCTTGAACTCTTCAACACCCTCAGCTGAATCCTCTCAGCCAACCTTTCAACTTTCCTGTTGTTACTTGGGTTGGCAAGTAGCAGGTCAACCAGATGAAAACTTTCATAGTATCTTAGGGTTTTCCATTTAAACACTTCTTATTGCCCCTAAGATCTAGAGAGTACCAGGGCTATTCTGTTAGTGTATACCTCCATCCTCCTATAGGGTTGTCAGTAGGGTAGGATGGGTAGACATAGCCCTTGGAATTCCTTCCTCAAATAAGATTTAAATCAAAGCATCCATATTGATATGAGCCTGAGGAGGTTGTTGAGTATGGACAACTACAAGTGTGGATGGTGAGGCCTCCATTTCCATACTTTAGGTAGTGTCTCAGGTTCTGCGAATATAGTTAAGATTTTCTCCCCCTTTTTAGTAGCATCACCCACTTATATTGATGAGCTAGATGTTAGGTCCACCACATCCACAGGTTTTTATGGACCTAATTGGACACGTCTGGCAGGTCTCTCAACTAACTTGCCCTTGAGATTGGTAATCTTAAGTTACTCATTAAGGACCTGCCTTTGTAAGGTAGCCACCTAAGATTCCAGGTGACTTACCTTTGAAACTAAATAGGTGCATGTTTTAGACCGTTTTTTCACCTTTAGTTGTGGACTACCCTCGTCTTCATCAGAAGAATCATGAGGGAATGAGAGAACATAACCAAAGTCATCTCCCTTACGATTAGTTAGTGGTTCTTAGCTGCTAGATTTCCCCTTCTCCATGAAAGCTTCAAGAGAAGTGTCAAGGGGCTAGGTTGCCATGGTTGAGGTCTTAATGATGTAATCACTTTCTATAGTGAGAGCCTCTTCCATATGGACCTCCTAAACATGTTTAGGGAAGTACACCTCAGTTAGGGGTGGATGATATGGGCTGAATATGGGTGTATCAGGAGCACTCATATCTTCTTGAGTATGGGAGGAGAAGAGAGACTCATAGTACTCACTGAATCCCATATCTTAATCATTATAGAGTTAGAGGCCAGGTATTTTTTGGTTTAAGTCTAGAGGTTGGGGATGGTAACTGTCCCCTGAAGGTTATGCACCTAAGTTTTGAGACTCAAGAGTGAAGGCTGGAAGCATGGGCAATGAGCTCATCAGGCTAATCATGAGGAACCTCAGTACTGATCAATGAAATAATGAGAGTGGTTTGCTCCTCACGGGAAGTGGGAGCTCTTGGTTTGCTCCTCACTTGGATTTTCTTTTGATGGTGATGGTTGTATGAGGCTATATGGCTAGTGCATATGTAGAAGGTGTGGGTTCAACATTGGCTAGTGTTGCTAAGTTGTCACCTTAAGCAGTGAGCTCTAACATTTTTAGGATCGGGGTTGTTTCTACCCCTGTGAAACCAACAGTGGTTTTTCTCCTGATTTTAAAGATATCAGGCTTCATCTGTCATAGTTTAAGAGTATTACTTGTTTCCCTCAAATGTGAACCCAGTTTATAGTTAAGAATGTGCTAGACATATCTAGGAAACAGGTAGTACTCTAAGTAGTCCAAGTTGGCAAGCAAGTTTATGTAAACAAACTAGGAGCACTTGAACTTGACCCCTTAAACCATTCCATGGACTATATCGGATAAGTCCTCTAGAGTTTGATCTCATCCTCCATGCTTGTTCGATAAAAAGTGAATAATAACATGGAGGAGATACTTCCATTGGTAGGAGACCTTACCCTTTTTAAAGGTTCTGACCGTGAAGTCCCTTCATAGCCCATCTTCATGAATGATTCATTGACAACTACTTTGGGGGAATAGAGTTCGCCTTCCTCATCATCCAGCTTGAGATGAGTATTGATTGTGGATAGAGTGATGAAAATTGTCTTCCCCTGCACTGATACAGACAGTGCCATCTCACCATCCATGATGACCTCTCGGCAGGTCCTCCAGAACTCCAGCAGTTGTTCTTCATAAATTGGAGGGTCCATTGTGATGCTGTGAGATAAGATGATTGAGTAAGAAAGTGACAAACTTATGACAAACCAACATCTTTCTCAGACAGCAATAGAGTAACCTGATTGTGTTGCATGTGAAGGTTCAAGGAGAAATCCAGCTGGTTTCAGGGTTCGGTGTTAGCCATTTAAGAAAGATTTAGGATGAAGAAAGCTAAGAATAATGAGGATTAGAAGTTTGCAGATAAAGAAGAAGAAGAAAAAGAAGAAGAAGAAGAAGAAGAAGAAGAAGAAGAAGAAGAAGAATAAGAAGAAGAAGAAGAAGAAGAATAAGAAAAAGGAGGAACTGTTGTAAGGTTATATATATAGTTGGATGTGAGACAAAGTTAATGCTAAAGGATAAACTTTGAAATCCAAATGTCAGTCATACCTCTGAAAAAGTTCTCAAAAGGTAGTTACTTGGAAGTTAAAAATCTTTCGAAGGTAATTTGTCTTTAGAAGTTTTAAGAAAACTTCCCAAGCCAAATTGGCTTCGGAAGATATTCCTTAGTTTGACAATAATTGCTTCAGAAGAAAAATACTATGAGTAATTAAAGGATCGTTACAAGTCACTAAACACAATGGTTCTCTCTTAAACTCGCTTGGTTTCACTTAAACGATAAAGCAGAATCTTCTAAGAGTTGATAGTAATATATTAAGTAAGCAAGACACAAAAATAAGTTTTCAAGATACTTGTATGTATTAATTCTCAACTCACAGATTACAAGACTCTTACAAGCATGCTCTAATAAGCTTACAATGAGAACTATATATACTACTATCTACAACCGGTTATACTTTGAAAACCAGCTGGATAATACAACTAGACAAAATACTACAGATGCTAGAAGTATGTAAACTAAGATAAAATATTATCCTAGTATTAGGTAGTCATGACAAGCCCATAACTTACCTTTTATCACCAACTAAGGTTGGTAACTGTACTAATCTATGATGGATGAGCAGTGGATAAAGTAAGGTCAAACATACCCGCATGGAGAAGTCCCATGCAGTCTGTCAGTGTAGCAGTTGACTGACAGACACCTTACTTTATCCACTCTTCATAGTTGTTACTTTCAAAGGTAAGTAAACTTCTTAAGACATGAAGTTTTCCGAAGGTACTTTGTCTTCGGAAGGAAAAATTCCTTCAAATTAGCTGCTTCCAGTCTTTATCTTCTTTATACTTTGGAAGAGTAAACTTAGTCTTGAAAGACTAAGTTTCTCTTCAGAAGTTCTTCTAGTCTTGGCTTCAGAAGGGGGTGGACTTGTCTTCGGAAATGCAGCTTTATCTTCAAAAGTCCTTCATACATTGTGCCAAAATCAAGTTAGGTGCTTGTTTTGGTGGCACCAGCCGTATCAGACCCAACAAACTCCCCTAGGCTAATGCTACCAAAACATTAACTTATCCTTCTTCTTAAGAGTTTCCCTTACTAATGCTAGAAAGTCTGCACTCTTTTCTTTGTTTTCTTCTATGGAAATTGTGAGGATTTGATTCAGTTCTTCCTTGATAACAGATCAAGTCTGTTACTTTGGACAACATGAATCCAGTGGTAATCCCCCTATAAAGAGTTAGTTGATGGCTGTTGGAGTCATAACCTATCTAACTATAGGCTCAAAGGCTGGTCCTTGGACCATTTGCAAAAATGTCTTACCTTTGATGAGAGTTGCCTCCTTTATTGCCTTTTCTCATTTATTCACCTCTGCTTCTCTCATCTTGCTTATGTGATTTATGGTGAGAGATGCAATAGGAGGATTGGAGGGATTGGAGAATGGTATGTCTGCTAGTTCAGCAAGATCAAATCTACTGCTGTGTAGCAGTTGGGCTGTGTCCAATCTGTTGATCATACCATTCTCTCTTACCAGCCTGAAACTTCCTGAAGGTTCATCAAACCTCCACTGGACTATGGAGCTCCTAGGAACTTAGGGAGTGGTAGGGAAGTCATCTACCTTCCTAGGGTCCAGCAGAGTCACCAGTTTCCTCTTCAGCTTCTTCTCTTCATCAGTTAAGACACTTTGGTATAAAGTAAGAAGAATGAGATCCTGGTCTAGGGTTCCAGTAGGAAGATCAAGCAAAGCTTCTCTTAAGAGAAGGCTGATAGAATTGTCAATGTATTTTAATTCTATCAGCTTGTCTTCCCAAGAGATAGAGCTCAAACTTGTGCAGTGGTTGAGCCTTTCCTTGATCTCCTCATACTCCCTCACGGTCAGGGGCCTGGATGATTGAGAGGATGGTTGGGTTGAGGGTTTGGCTTGAGTTGGAGGTTTGGGTTTGGTTGATTGTTTTGTTTTGGGTATGGTTTTAGGTTATAGGACAGATGGTTATGGTAGTGATGTGAGGTAGTTGGTTTAGCTTTTGAGGTGGCTAGAGGGGCTGGTTCTGGGTTCTAGGGTTCATCAATGGGTTCAGGTTTTATAGGGAAAGGGAAAGGGAAAGGTGTAGGTGGTTTAGTGGTTTGGGGTAAGGGTGTTTGTCTTGGTTTGAGGGTAGGCTTAGGTTTGGGTGATAGTTTTGGTTTTGGGACCATCCTCTGACTACTTGGTTTCCAGGGCACCTCATACCGGATCCCCGAATGAATATCAGCCTTGATTTCACTGATATGTTGTTAGAGAGTCTTTTCTACTATGGAGGCAACCTGCCTGGCTGAGAAGCCACGGGCTTTGAGGTAGGATTTCATCCAGTCCTTATCCTCAGCCCGTTTGGCAGCAGCTTTCTCAGTCTCCTCCTCCTTCCTTTTCTTCTCCTTTACCTTTTCTCTGGCTATCATCTTTCTCTCCTTCATGATCTTTTCTTGTTCTTGTTTGAAGAAGAACAAGATAGTATCTAAGTCATGAGGGCCCAGCTCTTCTTCCTTGAATCCCCTAGAGCAGAGAAAAGCTATTTACTATGCTCTTTCCTTGGCCTTTGCCTTTGCCCTGTTCTCATCTTCTTACCTTTCCTCTTCCTTAGCCGACCTTGATGCTTC
>BJCO01362149.1:0-10423 GCA_018326465.1 Flaveria floridana
ATGATAATCACAGTGATATCCCGCAAATATAGAATCAAACAGAGCAAAACAAAGAAATGAGTTTCAATATAAATCCATATGATCCAAACTCAATCAATATCAATAAAACAAGGCTCAAAGATATGAAACAAACATGATTTCAGCCTTAAACAAGCTATGAAACAGTAATGCAAAAGTATATCTCAATTAGGTTTTGGCAAAACTTGCTGCCAAAGATACAAGAACCACATATATAAGAATAGAGATAAATTCGCTGGTAGATTCTCTGTAGCGAATCTACCCTAACCATAAGTAAGTTCACCCGGCAGCGAACAACAGTTTCGCCGGGTGACCTTCATCAGCTGACTACGAGCGAATCAGTAGATTTGCTCGTAGTTTCGCTGGGTCAGTGCGAAACTAAAACATTACTTACATAAATGAAAGTTATCTAACATTAGTCCTATTACATAGAAGATAAAAGAAGCTAAACTAAACTAGGTGAGTCCAACCTATCTAGATCATCAAGGAGAAAATGGCCAAAGTAATTCTAATAGTCAGAAATATCATCAACAGGCTCATAAGACATTTCAAAAGCCCTATCAAAGCCTGCCAATGCCAGAACTCAAAGAAGAGAAGACCATTGAAGAACCAAAGAAAGCATTAGTTGTAAGCATCAAGGATGGTTATGACTAGAGTGCATATGCAGAACAGTTTATAGCTGAACTTACTTCTAGTTTAGCATTAATTGCCGAGATAAATAATGAAGACTGGTCTGAAGACAAGGATCCAAAGACGGAAGGTGAATCACACACTAAGGTAAACTATTATTGGAGTGACAAAACTGACCCAAAGGGAAATTCTAAAGAAGTTGCTCTCATGGCACACTCTGAACAACCAAAGGTTGTGAACTCATCATCTGATAGTGAGTCTTCAAATTCCTATCCAGAAATTCCAGTGGAAGTAAGGGAGAAAATGTGCACCAAAGCATGTTTTGAATAAGTAGAACACTACAGAACATACTCATTCAAAATATGTGATAAACTTAAACAACAAGAGTCAAAGCACAATAAGCTGAAAACTTATCATAAAATTTTTGATGATAAAATCATATCTCTTCAAGCTTCTTGGAACAAAACTTTAAAAGAACCTGAACTTGTAAAGAAACAACTTGAAGAGGTGACAAAAACTCTTGAACAAGAGAAATTGGCACATGCAGCAACTTAAATTGATTTAGCCAAAGTGAAAAGCTCAAAGACAATTGTTGAGCAACTGGTGAATGAAAGAAAAGATAAAGATAAAACATGATTAGGATTCACACATGAACCTATCCCTGAATCTATTACAATTACCTTGCCTGAAAATTTTAATACCCATGATCATTCACCAGAGAATAAAGCTAAGCTTAAAGAATTTTAAGAAAAGAAGAAAAATAGTCAATAAAATGTCGAGGGTGAAATCAAAAAGATAAACATTGAAATATTCGAGGAGAAAGATTCATAAAAGATAAAGAATGGTCATCCTATTAAAGTAAAATCTTATGAACCACGACAAATGAATAAAAAGCTCTTTGTACCAAAAAGTGAGAGTGTTATTGAACAGAGTGAATCTGAAGAAAAGATGGAAAAAGCTAATGATGTCAATAACAAAATGAAAGGAAAATGTGAAGAAGAGAAATCAGACACTCCATGTTCTGATGATTCAAGCTCAAATAAATTAATTCAAAACAAAGATTGTGAAAAAGAATCTTCTTAAGATTCAATTAAAATTCAAAGTACTAAAACATCATTAAGAGCAAGAAATCAAAGAAGAAGAAAAGCTGCTAAAGCTAAAAAGTTTAAACCAATCAATCAATCAAATCAATCAATTCAACTTAAACCAGTGAAGTTTGTGTCAGCAGTAACTTTTGTAACACCCGGATATTTTTAATAGACGAGAAAGAAAGCATAAACGTGAATAAAATAAAGAAACATAATTCAACCCAAGTTGAGGGGTTAAAAGTGTCAAAAAGGACAAAAAGTATAAAAGTTGGTGCATAAAGGTGGTATGGCTGCCCATGTTATCTGCACAACACCTTTTCATTCGGATTCTAGAGAGAGAGAAAGTAGAAGAACAAAAATCGGGATTTTTGGAAAAAGAAGAAACCGAAATTAAGGTAAGATTTGGTGTTTTTAAATTTTTCTTGGCTAGATTTAGCCTCGGTTAGATGCTTATATGTGTTTGTTTGCGTTCGGTTGTGTGTTTTAGTGGATTTTTAGTGTTTGAACTCATTGCATACGGGTTTGAAGGAAGATACACTCAAAGTTGCTTAAGGTGAGTTCTAGAAACCCCTTTTTACATGTTTTAACTGATTTTAGGGCTGGAAATACATGTATGTATGTTTTTATAAAAGTGGGTATGTTACCCACATACGTATGTGTATGTGTAAGTGTTCATAGGTGGGGTATGATTTGGGTGGTATTGATGTTATGATTATGTTATGAATGTGTTTTTGTTGATTAGAGTGTAAGAACTAAGCTTAGAACATGTTAGAATTGAACTTGGGATTGAAATCATGTTGGCTAGCTAAGTTAGATGCTCATGCGCCTGAAATAGGCCCATGCGCCTAAGTGTCTCATGCGCCCAAAACCCTATGCACCTAAACAGTGGCCATACGCCTAGAATTAGGCTGAATTTGGCTAAGTGTCCTTGCGCCAAGACACTCATGCGTCTACATAGTGCCCATGCGCCTAGAATGTTGCCCGAAATGACTAAGTGTTGGGCCATGCGCCCCAATAGTGCCCATGCGCCCAGAACCTTTCCCATGCGCCTAAGTGTTCCCATGCACCCAGAAGGCCATGCACCTGCATAGTGCCCATGCGCCTAAGACTTAGAATATTTTTCTGAATTTTGGGGAAAATGTAAAGTGTAGGATTTGACTTGGGATATTCCCGGGGGTGATGTAAGTGGACTTTATGATGTTATGTGTGATGTGATGGGCGTGATATGTCTTGTATGATGAATGGATGATACGAATATATGTATGATGTGTTATCTTTTAATGATTTTCAAACCGTATATATTATAAAATAATATACGATAAGTACTATGTTATTACTTTCTGTAGTATGACGAACGAATGAAAGAATGTAAAGTATAACGTAATGAAATGAAAGATAACAAAGATGGGAAGTGAAACGTAACGAAAGAAAGAATGGCTTGCAAGCAAATAGAAGGAGGCGCACGACCATGTTTTCGTTAGCTCAACTGTGTGCGGTTTTAATAACCCGAAGGATGCATGCAGGGTTAATCATTGAGCTTGACAAGACCTTTGTGGTATGCCCTAGGTGACTGGGTCAGCTTCGTACATAATGTTCATGAGTTAATTACCACAGGCCCAGCATCAGCTTCGTGCATAATGTTTGGGGTATTGCCAATTGGTCTCAATGAAAGGGAGAGTTGACTTGCCCTAAGTGACTGGGTCAGCTTCGTGCACAATATTCGTGATTTAATTAACACAGGCCCAGCATCAGCTTTGTGCACAATGTTCGGGGTATTGTTCATCAATCCGTATGAAAGTAAAAGATTGACGTAACGTACGAGTAGAAATTATGTAAGTAAAGAATGATGAAAAGTACGATACGAAAGTATGAGAACGAAAATAAGAGATAGTGAAACGTATGAAACGAAAGAATGTATAGGAAAGAGAATGTAAACGAAATGGAATGAAAGTATGAATATGATGATGAAAGATAACGACTGATAATGGATGATAATAACGATATTATCTATTTTTATGTATGATGCATGATCGCGTATGAAATTTAAGAAGGGTTTTAGCGAAAGTAAAGTATGTTATATTTTCATAAACTAGAACTCACTCAGCAACGTTGCGTTTATGTATTTTCCAGTTGGCAGGTGATTGTTGCTGAGGATGGCACAGGCAGCTACTTGGCATTTTTGGGATGGCATCCATTAGTATAACAATGAATTTTTTGTGATGTAATGCAAATTATGATATTTTTAACAGTTAACTACATTGTATTGTTTTGCAAAAGCTGTCATTAATATACAAAATGGTTTTGAGTTATTCCGCTGTGATGTTTTAAATAAATGTATATTTATGTGTTATGTGCAATGATAATCCAACTGTGAGGTACCCGGGAACAGGGCCTTACAAGTTGGTATCAGAGCCAAAGTTTAAGTGAAATTGGAAAATATTTTCAAATAAAACCTAAACTTAAACAGAGAATGGGACAAAGGGAAGAGATGCTAGTCCGAGTAGCTACATGCCATCATGTATTTTCTTTAAAGTTAACCGGTATTATGTGCGTATGTTATTTGATCTGTTTGCCCTTAGTAGATTTAGATAATGATGTAGTCAGGACAGGAAATGCTTGTGGTATGAAGAGTAAAGTAAGTGGCTAATCACCACTAGCCACTGTAATTAGGGACTTACTATACTTGACATAGACTGAGTTATTACCTTGAATGATCGTGTTGGTGTTTGAATCTTATAGTGTGTTAGAGGATGGCTAGAGGTAGATCTTCGATGCCTTCTAGAGGTGGAGGTCGTGGTGGATGTGGTGCTGGACCACGGGTCACATGGGGAAGGCCCAGGGCTGAAGAGGTGGCTCATGAGGAGCCTGAGACCCCTCATCCGGAGGGTGGTGATGAGAGTGCCAATTTGAGGGCCTTAGTGATGAAGGCTATGGCGACTGAGGTAATAAAGGTTGTAAGAGAAGGAGAAAAGGAGGAGAGGAATAGGTCCGCGGGAGGGAGAGAGCAACTGGAGACTGTAACTACTGATGAGGAGGAGGAAGAAGAGCCTGTGTCAGTGGCAGCACGAGGCTGTAACTATGGGGAATTTCAAAGATGCAAGCCCTCAACTTTCAATGGCAATGGCACTGCTGCTGCTGCACATCGATGGGTAAGAGAGATGGAAGTTGTGCTCGACATCAGTGAGTGTAGAGGAGACTAGAAGGTGAAGTTTGCCACTCATTCATTTGTGGACTCGGCCTTATGCTGGTAGGACAATATTGTCCAGACTAAGGGTAGTAGAGCGATTGGCAGGATGAGGTGGAGTGAGATAAAGAAGTTGGTGATCGAGGAGTTCTATCCTTATCGGGAGTTAGACATGGTGGAGAGAGAGTTCCTGCAGCTGAGGCGGTAACCATGAGACATCAATAGTACACCACCAAGTTCAATGAAATGGCACGGCTGGTGCCGGATCAGGTGATGCCCCTATCACGAAAGATCAAAAGATACATTCAGGGCTTGCTGGCGGATATCCGTAGGCACATGATCGCCGCCCGACCGAGTACGTTTAGGTTGGTGATTGATTTGGCTAGAAGATTGTATCATGAGAGGGAGGTGATGGCGGCTGAGGGGAAGGAGACTGGTGGTGATGACCGGAAACAGAATAGGAAACGGTTTGGCGTGGCGGCTTTACCCCAAATAACAAGAAAGCAAGGGTGGATGCTCAACGGGTGGTTGGTACAGGCTCGAGAATGAAGATGTGCTGTAAGTGTGGGAAGAGCACACTGGTGAGTGCAGGCTAGGTCTAAATGTTTGTTTCAAGTGCGGGAAGCCCAACCACATCTCTAGAGATTGCAGAGTAGCGAGGTGCTACAACTGTGGTGAAGTAGGCCACCTGAGCAGGGAGTGCAAGAAGCTGAGGGCAGAGAGTCCCGGAGCAGGGAAGAAGACCGGAATTGAGGGGCAAAGGGCAAACGCCAGATCATTCACAATGACCAGGGAGGAGGCTAGGACGGACACCGATGTTGTGTCAGGTACGTTTCTAGTAAACCAAACTCTTGCTTCTGTGCTATTTGATTCAGGTGCTAGTAGAAGTTTTATTTTTGTTGCCTTTTGTGCTAAGCTGCCCATTAGGAGTAGATGTATTGGCAAGCCCTTCGATGTAGAAACTGCCATAGGTAAATCTATAAGGATTTCTAACTTGATTGAGGGTTGTGACATAGAACTAGAAGGTCATAAGTTCCCTGCTAGACTGTTCGTGATGACCTTAGGCGGATTCGATGTAGTCCCAGGAATGGATTGGTTAGTGGACTATGAGGCGAACATGGTGTGTCGTAAGAAAATGATTAGATTGATAGCACCTGACGGGAGTTCGGTGATGATATATGGTGATCGAGTTACGATGATTCCGAAAGTGATTTCGATGGCAGTGGCTGGAAAATGCATGAGACGGGGAATGTAGTGCCTATCGGACCTACATAAAGGATGAGAGCATGTCAACACCACAATTGTACTAGTCGTGTGTGACTTCCCGGACGTGTTTTAAGAAGATTTACTAGGTGTGCCACCAGACCACGAGATCGAGTTTCAAATTGACTTGATACCCGGTGTTCAGCCTGTACTTAAGGTGCCGTATCGTT
Source organism: Flaveria floridana (assembly GCA_018326465.1). Taxonomy (NCBI): domain Eukaryota; kingdom Viridiplantae; phylum Streptophyta; class Magnoliopsida; order Asterales; family Asteraceae; genus Flaveria; species Flaveria floridana. The sequence goes on from BJCO01362149.1 coordinate 6,354, forward strand.
TGGCTCCCTCAGATATGAAGGAATTGATGGAGCAACTGCAAGATTTGCTTGATAAGGGTTTCATCAGATCGAGTATCTCTCCTTAGAATTCTCCGATCTTGTTCATAAAGATCAAGGACGGTAACATGAGGATGTGTATCGACTACCGCGAGTTGAACAAGTTGACGGTGAAGAATCGATATCCATTACCGAGGATTAATGACATGTTTGATCAGCTTCAAGGTGCCAGTTGGTTCTTGAGGATAGATCTTCGATCTGGTTACCATCAGCAAAAGGTGAAGGGTCAAGATATCCCTAAGATAGCTTTTCGTACGTGTTATGGACTCTACGAATTTCTCGTTATGTCTTTTGGCTTGACTAACACGCTAGTTGCTTTTATGGACTTGATGAACGGAGTGTGTCGGCCGATGTTGGATAAATCAGTGATTATGCTTATTGATGATATCCTGATTTACTCAAGGAGCAAAGAGGAGCATGCCGGTCATATTTGGGAGGTGTTAGAGACACTGAGAAAGGAGAAGTTGTATGCTGAGTTCTCCAAGTACGTGTTCTGGTTGTGCGAAGTTCAGTTCTTGGGTCACGTTGTAAATCCTGAGGGGATTATGGTAGACCTGGCAAAGGTGGAGGGGCTGATGCAATGGAAGTCTCCAAAGACGCCATCCGAGATCCATAGTTTCTTAGGATTGGCGGGATATTATCAAAGATTCATCCAAGACTTCTCAAAGATAGCTTCTTTGTTGACTAAGCTAACCCGTAAGGATGTGAAGTTTGTATGGGGTCAAGATCAGGAGAAGGCTTTTGAAGAGTTAAAGATGAGGTTAACTCAAGCTCCTTTTTTATCATTACCCGAAGGAAGCGAGGACTTGGTAGTCTATTCGGATGCTTCTTACTCGCGGTTGGGTTGCGTATTGATGCAACGAGGAAAGGTTATAGCTTATGCATCCCGACAACTGAAAGTTTATGAGGTCAATTATCATACTCATGACTTGGAGCTAGCGGCTATGGTCTTTGCATTAAAGATTTGGAGGCACTACCTATACGGAATGAAGTGCACAATCTTCAAGGACCAAAAGAGCTTGAAGTACTTCGGCGAGCAGAAAGATTTGAATATGATGCAAAGGCGATGGTTGGAGCTCATAAAGGATTATGATTGTGAGATCCATTACCATTCGGGCAAGGCCAACATGGTACGGACGCCCTTAACCAAAAGGAAAGACCCGAGCCGATTCGGGTGAAGGCATATCAGTTGATTATGACCACTGACATGATGACGCAGGTCAAGGCTTTTCAAGACGGGGCTTTGAAAGAAGATCGTATTAACTCTGAAAGGACGAAACATCTAGTCGTAGAATTGGGTGAGAACACTCTCGGTGTTAGAACCCGATCTGGACGGATGTGGATTCCTCGTTATGGGGATCTATGTGGAAAAATCATGGACGAGGCTCATAAGACTCGATACTCCATTCATCCCGGTGCTACCAAGATGTACCATAATATGAAGTAGGATTATTGGTAGCCGGGTATGAAGCGTGACATAGCGGAATACGTGAGTAAGTGCCTTACTTGTTTGCAAGTGAAGGCAGAGCATCAGAAGCCGTACGAGAAAATCCAACCTTTGGATATACCCGAGTGGAAGTGGGAGCATATCGCCATGGACTTTATTACGAAGTTACTGCGTACCCCGAGAGGGTATGATGCCATATGGGTGATAGTTGATCGTTTGATGAAGAGTGCTCACTTCCTACCGATTCGAGAGACGTATTCCTCTGAGAGATTAGCGGATTTATTCATCAAGGAGATTGTAGCTCTTCATGGTGTAACGGTGTCTATTGTATCTGATTGCGACACCCGATTTACATCAAAGTTTTGCAAGAGATTCCATGATGCGATGGGGATGAGTCTACACATTAGCACAGCTTATCATCCTCAGATAGATGGTCAATCTGAGAGAACGATCCAGACACTCGAGGATATTCTTCGGGCGTGTGTGATCAATTTTGGAGGAAGTTAGGATGACCACTTACCATTAGCTAAGTTCTCATATAACAATAGTTATCATGCCAGCATTGGTATACCACCTTATGAGATGCTATACGATAGGAGATGTAGAACGCCCGTGTGTCGGGGTGATATTGGTCAGAAGGAGCTAGGAAGTATCGAAGTGATCAAGGCTACAACTGAAAAGCTATAAAAGATCAAAACCTTTATAAAGGCAGCTAAGGATAGACAAAAGTCGTACGCCGATAAGAGACATAGACCGATTGAGTTCAAGGTCGGAGATAGAGTCATGTTAGAGTCTCACCTTGGAAGGGTATCATTCGGTTCAGAAAGCGGGGCAAGTTGAGCCCGAGATACATGGGGCCTCTCCGAATCATTGCTCGAGTAGGAGAGGTGGCCAATAGATTGGAACTACCCGATGAGTTAAGTTCAATTCACCCGGCATTCAATATATCTCATCTGCGGAAGTGTTTGGCAGATGAAGATATGGTTGTACCACTGGAAGATATTGAAGTAAATGAACGGCTCAACTATGTGGAGCAACCAGTGGCGATCATTGATAGGAAGGAGAAGAGGCTAAGGAATAAAGTGGTTCCACTTGTACGAGTGTAGTGGAAGCATAGGAAGGGTTCCGAGTCTACTTGGGAGACTAAAGTGGAGATGAGACAGCATTACCCACATATGTTCGAGGAATAACGGGTTTCGGCGACGAAACCTATATAAGGGGGGTGGACTTGTAACACCCGGATATTTTTAATAGACGAGAAAGAAAGAATAAACGTGAATAAAAGAAGGAAACATAAATCAACCCAAGTTGAGGGGTTAAAAGTGTCAAAAAGGACAAAAAGTATAAAAGTTGGTGCATAAAGGTGGTATAGCTACCCATGTTGTCTGCACAACACCTTTTTATTCGGATTCTAGAGAGAGAGAAAGTAGAAGAATAGAATTCAGGATTTTTGGAAGAAGAAGAACAAGAAGAAACTGAATTTAAGGTAAGATTTGGTGTTTTTAAGTTCTTCTTGGCTAGATTTAGCCTTGATTACATGCTTATATGTGTTTGTTTGGGTTCGGTTGTGTGTTTTAGTGGATTTTTGGTTTTTGAACTCATTGCATACGGGTTTGAAGGAAGACACACTCAAAGTTGCATAAGGTGAGTTCTACAACCCCTTTTTTACATGTTTTAACTGATTTTCGAGGCTAGAAATGCGTGTATGAATGTTTTTATAAAAGTGGGTATGTTACCCGAATGTGTATGTGTATGTGTATGTGTTCACTGGTGGGGTATGATTTTGGTGGTATTGATGTTATAATTATGTTTTGAATGTGTTTTTATTACTTAGAGTGTAAAAACTAAACTTAGATCATGTTAGAATTGAACTTGGGACTGAAATCATGTTGGCTAGTTAACTTAGATACTCATGCTCCTGAAATAGGCCCATGCGCCTAAGTGTCCCATGCGCCCAAAACTCCATGTGCACAAATAGTGGCCATGCGCCTAGAATTAGGCTGAATTTGGCTAAGTGTCCATGCGCCTAGACACTCATGCGTCAGCATAGTGCCCAAGCGCCTAGAATGTTGCCCTAAATGACTAGGTGTTGGGCCATGCACCCCAATAGTGCCGATGCGCCCAGAACCTTTCCCATGTGCCTAAGTGTTCCCATGCGCCCAGAAGGCCATGCGCCTACATAGTGCCCATGCGCCTAGGACTTGGAATATTTTATTGAATTTTGGGGAAAATGTAAAGTGCAGGCTTTGACTTAGGATATTCCCGGGGGTGATGTAAGCGGACTTTATGATGTTATGTGTGATGTGATGGGTGTGATATGTCTTGTATGATGAATGGATGATATATGTATGATGTGTTATCTTTTAAAGATTTTCAAAGCGTGTATATTATAAAATAATATACGATAAGTACTATGTTATTACATTACGTAGTATGACGAACGAATAGAGGGCGGGCCTTGGCGCAGCGGTAAAAGCTGTTCCTAAGGGACCGAAGGTCTCAGGTTCGATCCGTGGAAACGGCCTCCCCACAAAATATGGGGGAAAGACCGCGTACATCTTCCCTT
>BJCO01362151.1:0-11527 GCA_018326465.1 Flaveria floridana
ATGCGCCTAAACAGTAGTTCATGCGCCTAAGTGTTTGAAAGAAATGCCTTAGTATAGGGTGATGCGCTTTAATAGTGCCCATGCGCCCAAGAGGCTCATGCGCCCAAGAGGCTCATGCACCTAAGTGTTGAAACAGATAAGTATAGGTTCATGCGCCTGCATAGTGGAGAAACGCTCAAACAGTCCTCATGCGCGCAAATAGTGCCTATGTGCCCAAACACTTGGAAAATTTTCTGGAATTTTTGGGAAAAACAGAATTTTAGGGTTTGACCCTAGTTTGACTTATGGACTGTTTTGGCCTACTTTAAGCATGAATATGTAAGGGTCTATGAATAGAATATGCATGATGTTATAATGAATGTATGATATGCATATGTGTATGAGGTGTTATCTTTTAATGATTTTCAAAAAGTACATATTATATTATAATATACGTCTAGCTCAACTGTGTGTTTTATAGCGTATGATTTTTGGCTAACCCATAAGGGTTCACACACAGGGGATCAGTCTTGGTGACTGATCCATAGTACGAAATAGGATCCTTGTCATTTGACCCAGGAATTAATGAGGCTTTGTGCCCGAAATGGTGGCTTCAGGCCACGGGCTTTGTGCCAAATAGTGATGAGGCTTTGTGCCCAGAATGGTGGCTTCGGGCCACGGTCTTTGTGACAAATAGTAATGTGGCTTTGTGCCTGGAATGGTGGCTTCGGGCCACGATGGGGGAAAAGTTTGACAGGATCTAGAATCAGTATGAAAAGAGCGAAATGATAAAGTATGAAACGAGCGAGATGATAAAGTATGTAATGAACAAAGTGATAAAGTACGAAATGAACGTTAACGAAAGATAGTGATGAAGTACAAAACAAACTTAAATGAAAGATAGTGATAAAGTATGAAACGAATGTTAACGAAAGATAATGATAAAGTACAAAACGAACGAATAAGTGAGAAAAGGAATAGAGAATATGGTTATGCCTTGTTGCATGAACGATGAATACTACAAAAGTAAAGAAAGTATTTTGAACCGTATTAAGTATTTCAATACTTTAAAACTAGAACTCACTCAGCAACGCTGACTTTTATGCATTTTTCAGTTGGCATGTAATGTTGCTGAGGATGGCACACGGGGTGGCTACTCGGCAAGGCAAGACTGTCATCCATTCGCGCATAATATTATTGTTGTTTTGTAATACAATTAACGGATATTTTCTTTTGTAACTTAACAATGTTGTATTGCATAATAACAATAATTTATTAATAAAATGAATGGGCTTTTGTTAATGTATTTCCGCTGCAATGTTTTATGAAATGTATATTATTATATATGTTTACGTGAAGGGAGTGAGGACTTAGTCGTATAATTGTGAGATCCATTACCATCCGGGTAAGACCAACGTTGTGGCCGATGCCCTTAGTCGTAAAGAGAGACCCAAACCGATTCGGGTGAAGTCCTATAAGTTGGTTATGACCTCAGACGTGATGATGCAAGTCAAAGGATTTCAAGACAAGGCGTTGAAAGAAGATCGCCTTAACTTTGAAAGAATGAGAGGTCTAGTCTCGGAGTTGGGAGGAAACACTCACGGAGTGAGAACCCACTTCGGGCGAATATGGATCCCTCGTTACGGGGATCTACAAGGGTGAATCATGGATGAAGCTCATAAAACATAATACTAGATTCGTCCCGGTGCCACGAAGAGGTATCAGGACATGAAGAAAGATTATTGGTGGCCGGGAATGAAGCGCGACATAGTAGAGTACGTGAGCAAGTGCCTTACTTGTTTACAAGTGAAGGCAGAACACTAGAAACCATACGGGAAGATCCAACCATTAGATATACCCGAGTGGAAGTGGGAGCACATCACTATGGATTTTATTACTAAGCTACCTCGTACGACGAGGGGATGCGATACCATATGGGTGATTGTTGATCGACTGATGAAAAGTGCTCACTTCCTACCGATCTGCGAAACGTATTCATCCGAGATATTGGCAGATCTGTTTATCAAGGAGATTGTAGCTCATCATGGTGTGCCGGTGTCTCTCGTGTCGGATCGTGACACCCGATTCACATCAAAGTTTTGTAATAGATTTCATGATGCGATGGGGACGAGGCTACACATTAGCACAACTTATCATCCTCAGACAGATGGTCAGTCTGAGAGGACGATCCAGATGCTCAAGTATATGCTTCAAGCATGCGTGATCGACTTTGGAGGAAGTTAGGATGATTACTTACCGTTAGCTGAATTCTCATACAATAACAGTTATCATGCAAGGATTAGTATGCCACCATATAAGATGCTATATGATAGGAGGTGTAGGACGCCCGTATGTTGGGGTGACATCGGGCAGAAAGAGTTAGGAAGCCTTGAGGTGATCGAGGTTACAACTGAAAAGTTAGAGAAGATTAAGGCTTTCATGAAAGCGGCAAAGGATAGACAAAATCGCACGCCGACAAGAGGCGCAGACTGATCGAACTCAAGGTGGGCGACCGAGTTATGTTGAAGGTCTCTCCTTGGAAAGGAATCATTCGGTTCCGGAAAAGAGGCAAGCTAAGCTCGAGGTACATAGGGCTTTTCCGAATCATCGCACGAGTAGGAGAGGTGGCCTATCGATTAGAATTGCCTGATGAGTTAAGTGGACTGCATCCGACATTCCATGTATCTCATCTAAGGAAGTGCTTAGCTGATGAAGATATGAATGTACCACTGGATGATATCAAAGTGGATGAACGGCTCAATTATGTGGAGCAGCCAGTGGCAATCATCGATCGGAAAGAAAAGAAGTTGAGGAATAAAGTGGTTCTACTTGTGCGTGTGCAGTGGAAACACCGAAAAGGTTCAGAGTCTATGTGGGAGACTAAATAAGAGATGAGACAGCATTATCCACAATTATTCAAAGAGTGACGGGTTTCAGAGACGAAACCTCTTTAAGGGGGGTGGACTTGTAACACATGGAAATTTTGTCTAAATGAAAGAAAGAAAAATAATAAGAAAAGAAAAAAGAAAGTATCTTGAAAGAAAAGGAAAGAAGCATAAGTGGAGGGGTCAAAGTGTAACTAAGAACAAAACCCATTATTTTAATATATATGGGAGTATGGCCACCCATATTAGTACATACATCTTCTGCTTTTGACCAACAAAGGAAGAAGAAGAAGAAAAGCAGATTTTTCGGTTCTAGAGAGAGAAAGCAGCTAAACTCAGTCAAGTTAAGTAATTTTTAGCATAATTGGGTTCAATTTTGATGAGTTTCGACCATGTAACCGAGTTATACATGATCTTATGTGTTTATATGCCTTCGGTTATGTGTTTTTGGACATGTCTAGGTATTTGGAACTTTTGAAAAGTTCAAGTCGAAGAGTTGAGACTGAAAGCAGCTAAGGTGAGTTTCTAGACCCCGTATTTTACTTTCTTTAAAGATTTTGGGGCTGAAAATGCATGTAAAACACTTTTGAAACTTTTGTATGTATGACCGTATGTATTTGTGCTTGTATGTTGATGTTTTATGGTTGTGCATGCTAAGTTAAGGCTTAGAATGGTATTGAAAAGCTTAGAACATGCTAAGATTATGTTTGGGGCTGATAAATATGTTAGAATTGTATAAGTTGATGGTCATGCGCCCAAACAGGGCCCATGCGCCTAGTTAATTGCCTTAGAAAAAGTTTTAAGCAAGGTCATGCGCCCAAATAGGGCCCATGCGCCTGAAAATATGACTTAGAAAGTCTAAGTATGGGATGATGCGCCCAAAAAGCAGTCCATGCGCCTAAAAATGCCTTAAAAATTTCTAAGTGAAAGCTGATGCGCCTGAACAGTAGTTCATGCGGCTAAGTTTTTTAAATAAATGCCTAAGTATAGGGTGATGCGCCTAAATAGTGCCCATACGCCCAAGAGGCTCATGCGCCTAAGAGGCTCATGCGCCTAAGAGGCTCATGCGCCTAAGTGTTGAAATAGTTAAGTATAGGCTCATGCGCCTGCATAGTGGAGAAACGCCAAACAGTCCTCATGCGCCCAAATAGTGCCCATGCGCCCAAACACTTAGAAAAATTTCTAGAATTTTTAGGAAAAACAGAATTTTAGGGTTTGACCCTAGTTTGACTTATGGACTGTTTTGGCCTACTTTAAGCATGAATATGTACGGGTCTATGAATAGAATATGCATGATGTTATAATGAATGTATGATATGCATATGTGTATGAGGTGTTATCTTTTAATGATTTTCAAAAAGTACATATTATATTATAATATACGTCTAGTATTATGTTATGACTTTACGTAGTATGATGAATGAATGAACGAACGTAAAGTAATACGTAACAAAGTGTAAGATAACAAAAATTAAAATAGAAACGTAATGAAAGAAAGAGAAGGCTTCCGAGCAAAATGAAAGTAGGAACACAACTCATGGGAGTTGTCAGCTCAACTTTGTGTTTTATAGCGTGCGATTTTTGGCTAACCCATAAGGGTTCACACACAGGGGATCAGTCTTGGTGACTGATCCATAGTACGAAATAGGATCCTTGTCATTCGACCCTGGAATTAATGTGGCTTTGTGCCCGGGATGGTGGCTTCGGGCCACGGGCTTTGTGCCAAATAATGATAAGGCTTTGTGCCCTGAATGGTGGCTTCGGGCCACGATGGGGGAAAAGGTTGACAGGATCTAGAATCAGTATGAAACGAGCGAAATGATAAAGTACAAAACGAGCGAGATGATAAAGTACGTAACGAACGAAGTGATAAAGTACAAAACGAACGTTAACAAAAGATAGTGATGAAGTACAAAGCAAACTTTAACGAAAGATAGTGATAAAGTACGAAACGAACGTTAATGAAAGATAATGATAAAGTACAAAACGAACGAATAAATGAGAAAAGGAATAGAGAATATGGTTATGCCTTGTTGCATGAACGATGAATACTACAAAAGTAAATGAAGTATTTTGAACCGTATTAAGTATTTCAATACTTTAAAACTATAACTCACTTAGCAACGCTGACTTTTATGCATTTTTTAGTTGGCGGGTAATGTTGCTGAGGATGGCACACGGGGAGGCTACTCGGCAGGGCAAGACTGGAATCCATTCACGCATAATATTAATTGTTGTTTTGTATTACAATTAACGGATGTTTTCTTTTGTAACTTAACAATGCTGTATTGCATAACAACAATATTTTATTAATGAAATGAATGGGCTTTTGTTAATGTATTTCTGCTATAATGTTTCATGAAATGTATATTATTATATATGTTTAATGCTATGAATGACCAACTGTGTGGTGCCCGGGGATCGGGGCCTTACACTAAATTCTCTAAGTGTGCTTTTTGGTTGTATGAGGTTCAGTTTTTGGGTCATGTTGTTAATGCTGAAGGAATTATGGTGGTCCCAGCAAAAGTTGAGGCAGTGATGCAATGGAAGTCTTCAAAGACGCCATCCGATATCCATAGTTTCTTGGGTTTGGCGGGCTATTACAGGAGATTCATCCAAGGCTTCTCTAAGATAGCTTCTCCATTGACAAAGTTGACCCATAAAGACGTGAAGTTTCGTATGGGGTCAAGCACAAGAGAATGCTTTTGAGGAGTTAAAGACAATATTAACTCAAGCTCCTGTTTTGACATTACCCAAAGGGAGTGAGGATTTAGTAGTATATTCGGATGCTTCTTACTCGGGACTGGTTTACGTGCTGATGCAACGAGGAAGGGTAATTGCCTTTGCGTCCTGACAGCTGAAAACCCACAAAGTCAATTATACGGGACGAAGGATTGGTCTTCGCGTTGAAGATTTGGAGGCACTACTTATACGGGACGAAGTGCACCATCTTCACGGACCACAAGAGCTTAAAGTACTTTTTCGAGCAAAAGCATCTTAACATGAGGCAAAGGAGATGGTTAGAGCTCATCAAGGATTATGACTGTGAGATCTATTACCACCCGGGTAAGGCCAACATTGTGGCTGATGCCCTTAGCCGAAAGGAAAGACCCGAGCCGATTCGGGTGAAGGATTATTAGTTGGTTATGACCGCTGACATGATGACCGAGGTGAAAGAATTTTAAGATGAGGCATTGAAAGAAGATCACCTTAATTCCGAGCGAATGAAGGGTCTAGTTGTAGAATTTGGTGAGAACACTCTCGGTGTTAGAACCTGAAATGAACGGATGTGGATCCCTCGTTATGGAGACCTACGGGGGCAAATCATGGACGAAGCTCATAAAACTTGATACTCTGTTCATCCCAGTGCCATGAAGACATACCAGGACATGAAGAATGATTATTGGTGGCCGGGAATGAAGTGCGATGTAGCGGAGTATGTGAGTAAGTGCCTTACTTGTTTGCAAGTGAAGGCAGAGCATCAGAATCCATACGGAAAAATCCAACCGTTGGATATACCCGAGGTGGAAGTGGGAGCATATCACCATGGACTTCATAACGAAGCTCCTCATACGGTGAGGGGGTATGATACCATTTAGGTGATAGTTTATCATCTAATAAAGAGTGTCCACTTCCTACCGATCCGTGAGATATACTCATCCGAAAGATTAGCAGATCTGTTCACCATGGTGTGCCAGTGTCTATCGTGTCGGATCGTGACACCCGATTCACATCGAAGTTTTGGAAGAGATTCCATGATGCGATGGGGATGAGGCTACACATTAGCACAACTTATCATCCTCAGACAAATGGCCAGTCTAAGAGGACGACTCAGACGCTCTAGGATATGCTCCGAGCATGCGTGATCGATTTTGGAGGAAGTTGGGATGATCACTTGCCGTTAGCGGAATTCTCATACAATAACAGTTATCATGCTAGCATTGGCATGCCACCATACGTGATGCTATATGGTAGGAAGTGTAGAACGCCCGTATGTTGGGGGGACATTGGGCAGAAGGAGTTAGGAGGTGTCAACGTCGTCGAGGATACAACGAAAAAGTTAGAAAAGATCAAAGCCTTTATGAAGGCGTGAAGGATAGGCAGAAGTCGTATGCTGATAAAAGGCAAAGACCGATTAAGTTCAACTTGGGGAATAGAGTCATGTTGAAGGTCTCACCTTGGAAGGGATCATCTAGTTCAGGAAACGGGGTAATCTAAGCCTGTGATACATAGGACCTTTCCGAATCATCACCCGAGTAGGAAAGGTTGCCTATCGATTAGAACTGCCTGATGAGTTAAGTGGAATTCATCCGACATTCCATGTATCTCATCTAAGAAAGTGCTTAGCTGATGAGGATATGAGTGTACCACTGGAGGACATTGAAGTAGATGAACGACTCAATTATGTGGAGCAACCAGTGGCCATCATTGATCGAAAAGAGAAGAGACTGAGGAATAAAGTTGTTCCAATGGTGTGGGTGCAGTGGAAACATCGAAAGGGTTCGGAGTCTACGTGGGAGACTGAAGAAGAGATGAGACAACATTACCCACAGTTATTCGAAGAGTGATGGGTTTCGAGGATGTAACCTATTTAAGGGGGGTAGACTTGTAACACCCGGAATTTTGTAAAAATAAAAGAAAGGAAAGATAATAAGAAAAGAAAGATAAAAGTATCTTGAAGAAAATGAGAAGGAACGAAAGTGGAGGGGCTAAAGTGTAAAATGGACAAAATATTATTATTATTATGTTTAAAGTGGGCATGGCCGCCCACTACTTCTGTTACATCAACTGCTCGACATTTTAGAGAGAGAAAGCAGAGTTCAACAGATTTTTAGAGAGAAAGAGGAGAAGAACTTGCTAAGAGGTGAGTTTTCTTGTATAATTGGTTCGGTTATATGGGTTTTCGATCGTGTAAACGAGTTTTACATGTTTCTGTGTGTTTATTTGTGTTCGGGTTATGTGTTTTTGGTGTCTAGGTGTTAGAAACATCAAGATTTCTCAATTTGAAGGAGTTGAAGTTGGAAAGAAGTCAAGGTGAGTTTCTAGACCCTGGTTTTATATGTTTTTAAACTTCTTTGGGGCTGAAAATGCATGTAACATGTTTTAAAAATGTTATGCATGTAACCTCATGTAATTATGTATGTGTGTTGATATTTAAGGGTTGTTTATGTGATGTTGATACTTAGAATGGTAAGTATAAGTCAAGAATATGTTAGGATAAAGTTTGGTACTGAAAATAACTTAGAAACATGTCAGATAGGTGGTCATGCGCCCAAATAGGGCTCATGCGCCTGGAAAATTGACTTAAAAAGTCTAAGTGAGGCTCATACGCCTAAACAGTACCCTCATGCGTCCAAACAGTAGCTCATGGGCCTAAATAGTGCCTTAGAAATACTAAGTGTATACTCATGCGCCTGAACAGTAGTTCATGTGTCTAAGTATTCGCCCAGATGTCTAAGTGTTAGGGGTTATCAGCCCCAATGGTGCCCATGCGTCTAACTTTTCCTCAGGCGCCTAAGTATAAGCCCATGCGCCTGAACAGTAAATTCGCCTAAAGGTTAGGCTGAAAATACCTTAGTGTAGAGTTCATGCGCCCAAATAGTGCTGATGCGCCTAAACAGGGCTCATGCCATGCGCCCAACTTTTCCTCAGGCGCCTAAGTATAAGCCCATGCACCTGAACAGTAAATAAGCCTAAAGGTTAGGCTGAAAATACCTAAGTGTAAAGTTCATGCGCCCAAATAGTGCTGATAAGCCTAAGTAGGGCTTATGCGCCTGCATAGTGCCCATGCGTCTTGACACTTAGAAAATTTTCCTGAATTTTTAGGAATGATCAGAATTTTAGGGTTTGACCCTAGTTTGACTTATGGACTATAATTGTCTGTTTTAAGCATGAATATGTGATGGTCTATGGTTAAAGAATGTATGATGATGTGATGTACGTTATGCATATATGAATGATGTGTTATCTTTTAACGGTTTTCAAAACGTATATATATATATATATATATATATATATTAAATACGTTATGTATTACGTTATGACTTTACATAGTATGACGTATGTATGAATGAACATAAAGTATAACGTAGTGAAGTGAAAGATAACAAAGACGAAAAGTGGAACGTAATGAACGAGAGATTGGCTTGCAAACAAATAGAAAGGAGGTGCACAACCATGTTGTCCTTAGCTCAACTTTGTGCGGTTAACAAACCCAAAGGATGTACTCAGGTTCAATCATTGAGATTGACGGGACCCTTATGGCATGTCCTAGGTGACTGGGTCAGCTTTGTGCATAATGTTCGTGGTCTATTTGTAGACCTCAGGCTCAGCATCAGCTTCATGCATAATGTTCGGGGTATTGCACATTGGTCCGAATGAAAGGGAGAGATGACATGCCCTAGGTGACTGGGTCAGCTTTGTGCACAATGTTCAGGGTCTATATGTAGACCTCAGGCCCAGCATCAGCTTCGTGCACAATGTTCGGGGTATTGTATATCGATCCGTATGAAAGTAAAATATGATGAAAAGTACGAACGAAAGTATGTGAATGAAAGTAAAGATAGTGAAAAGTACGAAATGAAAGTATGTATATGAAAGTGAATGATGATGAAAAGTATGAAATGAAAGCATACGTATGATGATGAAAGATAATAATTAAAGTACGAAACAACAAAATGAACGTGAACATTATATGAATGTACGTATGATGTGTGCTTGCATACGAAGGATAAGTATTTTATTTAGAAGTACATTTTTTGTATATAAAATGCACAAGGTATTTTGATACTTATAAAACAAGAACTCACACAGCAAACCTGACTTTTATACATTTTTAGTTGGCAGGTAATTTTACTGAGGATGGCACACGGGGAGGCTACTCGGCAGGGGCAAGACTGGCATTCATTCACGCATAATATTAATGTCGTTTTGTAATGCAATTAATAGATGCTTTTGTACTTATAAACAATATTGTATTGCCCAACAACAGTATTTGTTGTTGGTCCATTTGATCGATTTTTAGTACAAATGATTAGTTGAGTCGTTCAATATCATAAAAAATAACAAACAACAATGATGAAGATCAATAAGAGCAAGCTAAATGTATTCTAAAATAAGCAATAATGATCCAATACAATCAAAAGAAGAAAAGCTCAATATATTTCAGTGAATAATAGCTTACAAAAGTCTCTTGCAACACAAATACTCGATTAGGATTTTTTTGCAAGGATGCCCAACAATGAACAAGATCAAATCTATATATAACAGTCCTAGTTTCGCAGACAGTTTTATTGTCAGCGAAACTGTGCTGCCGAAACTATAGTTTCGCCCGACAGAAACAACAGTTTCGCCGGGTGAACTAAAAGCTGACTATGAGTGAAACTGCAGTTTCACTCATAGATTCGCTGGACTACAAAACTACATAAACTAATGAACATACAATAGTAAACTAACATTAAACCTATTAAAAGGTAATATAAACATAATTAATCTAAGGTGAGTCCAGCCTATACTTGATCTTCAATACTCCCCCTAGGTTGGATCTCACCACCTTCACTTGTCTTGATTTGTCTACTCGGCTCCAGTCACTCCTACTGCATCTGATGTATCTTTATCTACTCTTGCAGCATCACCCTTGGGAGCTTCAGCAACTGATTCACTCTGGTCACCTCCTGCTTCATTGGCTCCCTTGAGACGAGTACTATCTTGCTTAAATTGTTTTTTTAAGTCCCGGATATCCATATTCAGATCATCTTGAGCTCTCACCTTCTCAGCTAGCTCATTCACTTCAGCTCTCACACCCCGCACCTTGTTTGCAATGACCATAATGAGGCGGAGGGAAAAATACGAGGTATTTTATTGCTTAGTCTAGCTTTTATGGAAGCTTTAACAATTTATGGCCTGGTTGTAGTGGCTTCTTTCCTTGTCACCTCCCCTGCCCCTGCTTTAATATGGTTCTCATAAAGTATCAGTAGGTCCTCATCACAAAATGTGAATACCTCCATAGGATCAAACAGTCTGTACTCTAGCCCGTCCTTCACCCTGATCACAGCCTCCCCTGTGTTGTTATCATAGAACCATTTCTCAAAACCTTGTAGTCTTTGGGGGAGGGGATTTGACAATCTAACCCTGTGCACAGTTCTCGGGGGTTTCACACTCAACCCTATTCTCCCTTTACCCGTTTCCCACTCTTTGTCCTTCTTGGACCTTCTCCGTTCAGCCTTCATAAATCCAAACAACTCAAAATTATCATTTAGTCCGTTCTTGATCTCCTTCTCCAACAGCTTAGCTTTCTCACTAAGATCAGCATCCAGTAATGGCAACACTGCAAACCTTCTCAAGTCCCATTTATGCAAGGTCTTGAAAGCTTTCCTCTTATGCATGTATGTAATTCCTCCCCCCTTTCCTCTTTATCATATACATTTTGAGGTCAGGGTTATACTTCCAACTAACAATTCTCTTGTCAGGCTCTTTCTTGCTTAACCCTTCCACCCTTTGGAATAGGGGAGTCAACTCCTTAGGCTTTTTCTCACTCACAAACCAATCCTCCTTTTCCATCTCAATCACATCATTCTCATCATCTCCTTTCTTAACTACATAAGTTAGTGGTCTTTCATCCACTTCATAATACTCAGGCTCAGAGTCATAATCCACTAGCTGTT
>BJCO01362163.1:0-20628 GCA_018326465.1 Flaveria floridana
TTTATCTTTAAAAAGTAATCTAAACGTCCTTTATGTTAACATTTTGTAACAGATATCGTCCTTTACACTAACTGCCGTTAAGTTTTTCCGTTAAGTCAAGGGTAATTTGGTCTTTTTGACTCTAAAGGACTATTAATGTATTTTTTCCAAACATAAAGGATGTTTTCTATCACTTTTTTATCTTTTATTTAATTTATGTATTTTTATAAGAATACATATACATATGATTTTTATATAACGAATATATATATATACATATAATTTAATTATTTTTATCCACATATTATATATAAATATAAATTATATAAATAATAAAATAATAAAACAGTGTTTAGAGTTAGATAAAATATATAATTTTATTTATATACGATAAATATATATTATTGTTTTGATCCATGTATTATATATACATATAAATTCATACATAATTAAATATATTAAATATTTTCATGCACGTATAGCTAATTAATTATATTCACTCACGTCTTATATATATATATATTATATATATATACACATTATTTTTTTCATCCACGTATTTATAATATAAATAAATAAATAATATAAATTATACAATAGATATTTACAGATAATACGTGGATGAAAATAATTAAATAATATGTATTATTTTATTTAAAAATAATATGTAGATGTATTATTGTAAAAATACATAAATTATGTAAAATAAAAGAGTTGCAGAAAACGTCCTTTACGTTTGGAAAAGTCTACATTAATAGTCTTTTAAAGGTAAAAAGACCAAATTACCCTTGACTTAAGTGAAAATGTTAACGACAGTTAGTCTAAAGGACGAATTCTGTTACAAAATGTTAACATAAAGGATGTTTAGAGTACATTTTAAAGATAAAGGACGATACCTGCAACTTTATATAAACTTAAAGGACGTTTTCTGTAATTTTGTCTATTGTTTATATACATGCATGTTTGTTAATAATCATAATCAATATATC
This sequence comes from Flaveria floridana, assembly GCA_018326465.1. Taxonomy (NCBI): domain Eukaryota; kingdom Viridiplantae; phylum Streptophyta; class Magnoliopsida; order Asterales; family Asteraceae; genus Flaveria; species Flaveria floridana. Next base: position 969 of record BJCO01362163.1, read on the forward strand.
TTTTGTAACCTTATGTGAAATCAAGATACATACATATTGCATCCTAGCTGCTGTTAGATATCATATCAAAATATATCAATGAATACATAGTTGATGAACACATACTTATTACATCCGAACTAGTGCAGGTATATTGAGGATGGTGTTATTAGGGTTGAGATTGAGCTGATGTACATGGAACAAGGAAATCAACAGCAAATGGACTTTAATCAACCACCGGATAGTAATGTCTCTTCTTTCATTATGTCTATCTTAATTAAAAACTACGACAGATTTTCTGATGATTTCCAACCTCAGCAATAACCACAACGACAAGCACAAGAATAACAACAAGCAGCAGAAGACTAGCATCATCAGACTGAACCAACTGGTTCATAATCTAGAACTCCTAATGATGTTTCGGGTAGTTCTACACGACAATGAGAGATGAATTAAGATAAAGAACTTGAGGCTCGGTTTGATGACAGTTTTGATGGAAAAACAGCTAATGATGAGATGGGCAATGTGCCATATATTCTTCAGGAGAGACCGAGAGTGTCTGTAACTCCTACTAAATGCACTGTTGAAGATATTGATGCGGACTTTATACCTGAAGATTCTTCTGCTGCAAAGAAGAGGAAGAAGACAATGGCAAGGAAGAAAGCTACATTAGATAGTCGTGGATGTGGTAGAGGAAGATGGGGTGGTATTGTTATTAGAAAACCTTGAACTCCAATGACCACTGTCTCATGAAGCAAAGATATTCCGCTTTTTTAAGCTACTGAGAATGCAAGTGAGGCTGCGCATCAGGAGATTCTGTTACTGTAATAGAGTCTACCATTATGATAGATACTCCTATGACTACTACTGAAAACCACACCTCTAAGAAGTTAAGAGGAAGGGCTTAACTTTGATATTGAGCTTTTAATCAGTACTCCTCTTAAGCAGATACACATAGCTGAGACCTCATCTGGATCACCAACTCGTGCTATGTTAGAGCAGAGGATATAGTTATTGGAAACTGGATAAGACTAAGTGTAACATTTGCCTCATTTTGAAAATATAAACCCGAGCCTGGGCCAATTATGAAAATGAAACATATTATTTGAACTATTATTTTTATAGTTTCTTAAACACAATAAATATGACATTTATTCAATTTACAATAATTTTAAAATTTATATAAAGAGTAAATTGCCACTTTCATCTAATAGTTTATTTTTTTACATATGGGTCCCCATCGTTTACAAATCTTGTCATATTCATCCAGTCCGTTAACTCCATCCAACATTCTCTGTTAAATGAGTGGTATATCGGTCATTTTACATATATGTTTTATTTTTCTATTCTTTTAAACCTGATTTAATATATCTCCTTTAAATAAATTGCTATTTTAGTCCCTATGGTTTGAACATGTTTGTCAATTCAATCAAAAAAACCCGCCATCTTGTCATAAGAGACCACATCACCACCACCCGTGATGGAACCACCACACCACCAACACGCCGTAAAACCACCACCACTCCATCACAAGAACCACCAAACCATCACCACCACCCAATCATAAAACCACCAATACCATACCAGACAGTCGCTACTATCACACATTAGATCTCCGCCATCACACAGTAGATCACCACCACAATGTGGACCTAAGAAACCAACCTTTAATCTCGAACTTATAACAAACTCCTTCAAAAACGTATATGGAATCCTTGAAAATGAGTATTGTAGAGGTATTAGTAGGGTTTGATATGTGTTTTCAAAGTGGTATGTTACAAGTTCAATATTGACCGTCGACTTCTAAGGTTTACATGGTAGAGACGATCCGGTGTGCGTGGTGGTGGTGGGCGCTCTGGTGTGGTGTTGGTGGCTTTGTGATGGGGTGGTGGCGGTGGTTTAATGGTTCTTGTGACGGGTGGTGGTGTGGTGGTTATTTTTGGACTGAGTTGGCAAATACACCCAAACCATAAAGAATAAAATAGGAATGTATTCAAAGAGGATATATTAAATCAGGTTTAATAAAAAAAGAAAAATTCAAACATATATGTAAAATGACCAATATACCCCTCATTCAACGGAAATTTTGGATGGAGTTAACGGACTGGATGAATATGACAAGACTTGTAAACGACAGGGACCCAAATACAAAAAAATAAACTATTTGATGAAAGTGACAATTTTCAACAAACCACAAGGACGAAAATGACAATTTACTCTTTATAAAATTAATTTTTATAAATTTAGAAGATATAATTAATAACTATTTGTTTTAATTTTTAAGTTAAAATAAATAATTAATTTAAAAAGTTTTACAAAATATATAATGTTTATAAAGTTTTATAAATAAATTATATTATTTTAATTAAGTAGGGTTTTATAAGTTTGGTGTTAAAAATGCAAATCTTAAAAGTTAGTTTTAAAAATGTTTATAAAGTTTTATAAATTAGATATTATTTTAATTAAGTAGGGTTTTATAAGTTTAGTCCCTATAGTTTGAGGGTATTATACTTTATGTAAAATCCATTTAAAACTACTTTTAAGATTTACATTTTTAACACCAAACTAACTTAGATTGACACTAAGTTGATTGATTGCTTACAGATGGAAAACCAAAAGAAAGACACCATGATAAATCACCTAGAGCCTCGGTTGCAGTTCTTATACAACTATGTTCAGATTATGGATACTCAGTTCTAGGAGTTTACATCTAGATTTACATCTCCATCAACTCAAGCAGATTAGGGAGGCAACTACTGAGATTGGAGAGTCTAATGTAGAGCAAACTGTTGATCTAGAGCCTGTCGTTAAAACTCAACGTACAGAGACTATTGTAGTAGATCTATAGCCTAATGTGACTAATCCTAAAGTTGTTATTGATGATCAACCTTTGACGCAAGCCTCTGTTGATATGATTGTCACTCTGGAGTACATTATGTAGAGTTCTTAGACAGAAGATGATGGTTCATTGGTTTGGATAAAGTTGATTATGGTGATGATGATGAGGAGGATGATGATGGTGGGATGGTAAAGGGCAATGCCAAAGGCAAGAAGAAGGATGATGATGATGATGATGATAAGGGTAGTGATCTGGGCTCAACTGCTTGTCTTTTTAGAGTGTCAAGTTTTGAAAACGTCTTAGGACCAAGACCTGATGATCCAGAGGATTATCAACCTTTTGATCCAGTAACATGGGAGTATATATATTTACTTTCCAAATAAATTAATTAGTTAATCATATCAGCAAAAAATTCTACACTATCATTTGAAATAGCATGTGGGTTATTTCTTTTCTCATTGTCCTCTACACAGTCCAGCCACAAAGCCCAAGCTAGTGTTCACAGCAGCCCAACAAAATTTAACTTCTGTGCTTCATAAAACATTTCAACTTATGCCACATTAGTACATTACTGTGAACCTTAAATACATCAAAGTAAAGATATGAAGCTCATTTGTAATTCACTCGTATGTCCCAACTTTAGCTTATTAACACAACACCGATTTACTCACTTTCTCTGTAGCCTACCAAATAGTGAAACAAACGAAAATAATAAGCCATCGATGAATGAAGTTAATTTGATCTAACCTACCAAATAGTGAAACGAACAAATATTAAGCTTATTTGACTCACTTGTTTAATAATAATTTGATGTACCACTAAATTTTTTTATGAATGAAGTTTAAAAAATAAAATTTGAAAGGATATGCAATATATATATATACAAAAGCAAAATACAATCATATAATAAGTCATCGATAAACAACTGTTTCGATTAGATTCCATTGCAGACGTAACCCTTTTTAACTCGAGCTTATTTTGACGTGTTACAAAAATAAAAATAAGATCAAATCACAAGATTCTATTATTTCATCTAAAACTGATATATATATATATATGTATATATATATATGTGTGTGTGTGTGTGTATATATATATGTATGTATGTATGTATGTATATGTATATATATAACATTATAAAATGACAAATCCTATAATTATGTTTTATGAAAATTATAAAAGTTCGGTATTTATTTATCAGTTTAATCATCGATTTTTAATCTTCAACTATGATTAAAATGCTAAGTGTTAAAACATACATTACTTTGTGAGTAGATGTTCTAACTGATCACGACTACAAAAATTTTGATTCAACTAAACGGTTTAGTTTTGAACTTTGCAAAAAGTAAAGTTGACAAATTCAGCAAATCATTTCCAAAACATAAAAATCATCATATTCCATCTTTACAAGTTGTGTTCTTCAACATCCGATATCTTCATAAAGCTTCAAATTTCTTCATTTAAGCATTAGCTTAGTTTTAGAATTTCATAAAAATCTTAATTTCTATTTTCAATCTATCTTCATGGGTGCCTTCTATGTATTTGTGAAGGAGCCTACCTAAAAAATCTAACGATTTCTCACTACTAACATGAATCTCAGTGGATACCTTGGCTCCTGTGAAATCCATATAGATTCGTCCATGATTACATATGAAAGGCGTGTAACTCATAGAGACATTCTACAAATAAAGTAACCACACCTCTCAACCAAATATTATGGTTTATCTGTGATGCACATAAGAACACAATGGTTTATTTGATCTATGATTAACTCCGTCAATCACATGCCAACATGCGTCAATGGGTTTAACTAGCTTTAGGTTTAGAAGCGATCATTTTGGAATATAGAAAAAGAGGGTTATAATAAAACATTTTTTTACAAATACATTATAACTCAAATATTCGTAATATACTTTATTTATATGTATATATTACTCATTGTTAAGAATTACTCCCAAGTCAACATAAGTCAATGAATAAAGTCAAAGGACTGTTTATACAAGTTCATTTGGATTATTTGAATTGATCATTCAACCGTTGGCTTTCTTTTCGTTCAATAATTTCTTTGCAATCTTTCATTCGTTCATTTTATTATCTTAACCAGAGTTTTCAATTGATTATTCTTAGATGGTGATGTTTAATTTCCGCTAAGAATTACATACCAACTCCACATAATATTAACAACAATAATAATTGTATCCATGCATAATTAAACCGGTAAATCACCATATAAATATATTAATTAAACACACTTCAAAGAATCAAGAAATACTACATATATGACCTAACTAATGCATTAAGTTGATTAACTTAAAACAAAAGAGAGAAAAGAAAAATCCTAATAACAAAGCCTCTTATAGTTTCCATTAAAGAGAAGAAAATGACATGATAATCTAGTGTGCTTGTGCCATTTAACATCAACTTCCATCTTGCTCTCCCTTATATGCTAATGGAAGTCCATATCAAGGTTTAACCACACATTGTTTTCTTGTAATTGTTGCTTAAGCAATACAAGCTCTTTCAGAAGCTGATTTTAATAGTTGATACGGTTCAAACTTCAGCTTCATCTCTTTGGTAGAGATGTTGAAAAAGGAGGTGAAAATACTGAAAGTGGATGATTCTCTAGATTTGCAACGGTGAGGTTAAACTTCACCACATTAGGGACGGGATGGATTCTACTTGTCTTTCTTAACTTAATGGATATATCAACACTACTGCCTAAGGTAACGATTGTGTTGTTTGTAGAAACCTTCACACGCTTGTTTTCAATCCCTACCATAGGTTTCAAGTCACCGGCATTCACAACAAAGTGTGCAATGGTCAGGTACAAAAACAACAACACATGCACAAGTAATCATAGGAAGGATAGAGGGATTGCGATGCTTTCATCATCATCAACAGGAGTTGCAATGGGCGAAGGTGATGCTTCAGTAGGTGGAGGTGGTACTGTAGCACCACTTCCTCCCGCTAAGCACCACTTCCGCCCGCTATAGTTACTACTGATGATGATGAAAGCCTCACAATCCCTCTATCCTTTATGTTATTACTTATGCGTATGTTTTTTTGTACCTGACCATTGCACACTTTATTGTGAATGCGGGTGACTTGAAAGCAATGGCTGGGATTGAAAACAAGTGTGTGACGGTTTCTACAAACAACACAACCATCACCTTAGGCGGTAGTGTTAATATATCCATTAAGTTAAGAAATACGGGTAGAATCCATCCCGTCCCTCATGTGGTGAAGTTCAACCTCACCGTTGTAAATTTAAAGAATCATCCGCTTTATTTTCATGCTCCCTTTTCAACGTCTCTACCATAGAGATGAAGCTGAAGTTTGAACCGTATCAACTATCATACTCAGTTTCCGAAGGAGCTTGTATTGTTGCTTAAGCAACAACTACAAGAAAACAATGTGTGGTTGAACCTTGATGTGGACTTCCATTAGCATATAAAGGAGATCAACATGGAAGTTGATGTTAAATGGCACAGGCACACTAGATTAACATGTCATTTTCTTCTCTTTAGTGGAAACTATAAGGGGCTTTGTTATTAGGATTTTTCTTTTCTCTCTTTTGTTTTAAGTTAACCAACTTAATGCATTAGTTAGGCCACATGTAGTATTTCTTGATTTCTTGAAGTGTGTTTAATTAATATATTTATATGGTTATTTACCGGTTTGATTATGCATGCAAACAACAATTATTTTTGTTATTATTACATGGAGTTGGTATGTGAATGTTGAATGTTATAGCGGAAATCAAACACCACCACTTAAGAAAAATCGAATGAAAAATCTAATTAAGATAATGAAAGGAAAGAATGAAAGATTGCAAAGAAACTATTGAACGAAAAGAAAAACAACAGTTGGGATGATCAAATCAAATAATCCAAATGAACTCATATAAACAGTTCTTTGATTTTATTTATTGACTTATGCTGTCTTGGGATGTAATTTTTAACAATGAATAATATATACATATAAATAAAGTATATTATGAATACTTGAGTTATAATGTATTTTTAAAAATTATTTTATTATAACCCCCTTTTTCTATATTCCAAAATGGTCACTTCCAAACCTATAGCTAGTTAAACTCATTGACGCATGTTGCGTATGTGATTGATGGAGTTAATCATAACTTAAATAAACCATTGTGGTCTTATGTGCATCACAGATAAAACATAACATTTAGTTGAGAAGTGGATCACTTTATCTTTAGAATGTCTCTTTGGGTTACACACCTTTCATATGTAATCATGGACAGGTCTATATGAATTTCACAAGGGCCAAGGTACCTACTTAGATTCATATTAGTAGTGAGAAAATTGTTAGAATTTTTAGGCAGGTTTCTTCACAAATACATAAAAGGCGCCCATGATATGGGCAAGTAGATAGTTTGAGAAGAAAAATGAAGATTTTAATGAAATTCTAAAACTAATCTAAAACTTAAACGAAGAAATTTGAAGCTTTAATGGAGATATCGGATGTTGGAAAAGACAACTTGTAAAGAGGGAATATGATGATTTTTATGTCTTGGAATGATTCACCGAATTTGTCAATTTTACTTTTTGAAAATTTTAAAACTAACCCTTTTAGTTGAATTAAAATTTCTGAACTGGGGAGTTAGAACATCTACGTACCAAGTAATATATGTTTTAACACTTAACATTTTAATCATGGTTGAAGATGAAATATCGATAATCAAATTGATAAATAAATATGAAACTTTTATAATTTTCATAAATCATAATTATAGGATTTGTCATTTTATATTATTATATATCTATCAGTTTTAAATGAAACAATGGAATCTTGTAATTCGATCTTTTTTGTATATTTGCTAACACGTCAAATAAGCTCGTGTTAAAACACTTTACGTCCGCAATGGACTCCGGTCAAAGAGTTGTTTATTGATGAGTTATTATATGATTATATTTTGCTTTTGTAAATAAATAAATATATTTCATATTATAGGGATTGAACTCCAGAAATCAAAAAGAGATTTTAAATATCTTAGAGCAATCACATAATCTCATTCTCTATCTTTATATTTTAATTAAATATCAAACTTCTTTATAATTATCTGTTAACTTTGTTTAACATGCTATATCTCATTTTTTTTTATCTTTATCTCTATCTCGCTCACAAACATTTATTTTATTATTGTTTCTCTCTCTTATACACTCACAAAAAATATAGAGATTGATGAATATTGAATCTCTATATTTAGAGAATTATTATTTATAAAACTCTAAAGTTTGAAGATAAAGAAGGAGATGGAGATGGTGATGGAGATGTAAAATACAAAAAATGTCTAAACAATAGAGATGTAGATAGAGATGGAGTCTCTAGTGTGAATGCTCTTAGTTGTGTGAGACTTTGATCGGCGCGAGAAGTTAATTCTCGCGCGAGACCTTTGTTCGTTTAGTATACACAGTTTGTTTAGTTCATTGTGTTTAGTATCCTGAAATTTCACACTTATGTAATCTAAATTTCAGAGAGCAATATAGAAAGAAGTATATTTACATTGCTTGTTTTTGTTCATTTTCTTGTTTTATTGTTAATCCGTGATTGATTCATTCCACATTTCTCTCATAAGATCGATCTAATACGAGAATAACGATCCTTACAATTGGTATTAGAGCAAAGTGTGCTCTAGATCGATTCGATTAGAACTTGAAGTGATTTAAAGAGTGGTTGAGCTACAAAATCGGTTTCAACATGAAGATTTGATTCACTGAACTTAGGGGAGATTGTAGGGATTAATGAACCTAATGGCTCGGGAAATCAAAATAAGTTTTTGAAGATCTTAGTCGTGCGAAAAGTTAGTTCTCGCACGAGACCTTTTTTGTTTAGTATATATAGTTTGTTTAGTTCATTATGTTTAGTATCCTGAAATTTCACACTTATGTAATCTAAAATTTCATAGAGCAATATGCAAATAATTACACTTACATTGCTTATTCTTGTTCATCTTCTTGTTCTATTGTTAATCCGTGATTGATTCATTCCGCGTTTCTCTTACGAGATCGATCTAATACGAGAATAAAGATCCTTACACATATTCTTTCAAATTTTATTTTTTTAACTTTATTCATAAAAAAATTGGTGGTACATCAAATTATTATTAATCAAGTGAGTTATAATTTACCTTCATAATATTTATTTGTTTCACTATTTGGTAGACTGCATCAAATTAACTTCATTCATCGACAACTTATTATTTTGTTTGTTTCACTATTTGGTAGGTTACAGAGAAAGTGAGTAAATCGGTGTTGTGTTAATAAGCTAAAGTTGGGACAAACGAGTGAATTATAAACGAGTTTCATGTTTTTACTTTGATGTATTTAAAGTTCACAATAATGTGGTATATGTTAAAAATATTTTATGAAGTACAAGAGTTAAATTTTGTTGAGAGAACATAATGATGCTAAAGGGAATGATGAATTCAAAAGTGAAGTTTGGGTTTTTTACAATTTTTGAGAAAAAACAACTTACTTCATGATTTTGGTTTGGCAAAATAATGTTGTCTTAGTTAACTTTGTGAGAAGTTATTAATGGTAACTCTATACCTAACACAATACAAGTGACAACTATAGATTAAAGTTTAAATAATTAACTTCATTCATATAATAATCAATTCAAGAATGAAAGCCTAACTTTACAATCAATTACACAATGTTTAAGATAATCAAAATCGTATGAGATTAAAAGTAAATCTTAACCACAATCAAATTGTTTACTTGATCAAATCACAAGTTGAATCAATAGACCTGAAGCCACCATTTCTTTACGTAACCTTTTGTTTTAAGAATTGAGAGGTTAAGTTGTAGTGCATTAATATTCACTGCAGGGACTAAAGTAATCTATATCGGAAGGTTTGCTTGTCGACACACACTATATTTAGAAGGTATGCTCGAAATACATCAAAACAACAGTTGTGTGAAACATATAGTTGAACGGTTGTCCTAAAACCAATATTAAGTTCATGTGTAAATAAAAAAAAGGATTTCACATGGTTATCAAATCAAGTCATGAGCATTTTATGTCATATCACTATCTACACACTTAAAAGATTGGTTACACTTCATATAGAAATGTGTATTTCAATGTTTCTCTTTATATAACGTTAAGAACTTGCATTTAACACGACTACCACCACATTACATCCCATAAAACACCTCAACAATAGAACAAAAGAATAGAGCGATAAGAACTATTGTTATTGTCGATGGCCAAGAAATATAAACCGGTGGGGTGAGTTAATTAGAGATTTGATCCTCATAAATTAATTTTAACAATACTTTCGTCATTAAAAGAGAATTCCTGTTGGATGGTAAAGTGGTAGTAAACTCCGAGCAAATGGCCTTAAGTTTAAATTTTAAGATGTGCATATGGGTGATATTAGGAGTATAGTAAGTGTAGAGTTAGGATTTTGTGTCCGCGTTATTAAAACAAATTACCAATCATATTCAGTAAATTCTATTTTAAAAAGCTAATTAGTAAGGTCCAGGAGGTTAAAAACATAATAACATCATAAATAATTTTATAATTAAGGATTTTTACATTTTTTTCTTTAGACCATAAAGTATATCTTTCCCAACTCAAAAAATCAATTATATATTTTCCTTCTTAAAACATATGCATTATATATTTTTCCATGTTATTAAAATTAACCTATTAAATGATTATTTTATTTTTTTTACTTAGGATTTTTTACATATTGATGTTTTGTTATTATAAGTGTTTAAACCCCTAATAATTATGTTTTGTTTTTGGAGAAATAACTTTAAATATTAGTGATTGTTGTTTTGAAATATTTTAAAATAATGTAATTGGAAATTTACTTTTATTACTTTTTATATAGAAAAATGTAACTTGAGTAAATTTGTAATAAATGGTCTTAGAAAGGAAAGTATGTAAAAATAGCTTAGTATAAAAAATATGGGTAAAATAATTATTCAATAAATAAGTTTAGTAAAATAAGTAAATATTTAATATGTATGTTCCAGAGAGAAAAAATATGCAATTGATCTTTTGACCACTTAAATAATAGAAAATATGTAAAAGCACTGGCGGAGCATCATTGGGGTTGGGGGGCCGCCGCCTCCCTATTTTTTCGTCCGTAGTGTTAAATTTTAACCCGATAGTGTAAATTTTTGGCCCGGTACTGTAAATTTTTATATAAATATCGAGTTCGCCCCCCCTAAAAAAATTAATTTCGCCCCTGCCCCCTACGAAACAGTTCAAGCTCCGCCACTGTGTAAAAGCCCCTAAAAATTAAGTGTAAACAAATACAAGGAGTATGATCAAATTATGAAGCCTTAACAAAGTTAAAAGTATTAAATTGTTCATTAATCGTATTTAACAAAAATATCAATAGAAGTTTCAATAAAAAGATATGAAGTTCAAGTAGTAAATAACGAAATTTATTTTGGAAAATAAAGATTTGATACCTCATTGCCATTCAATCTTGATTCAGGCGACCGAGTTAGTTCTAATGAACACGGTTCAACTACACACAGCCAGACAAGCAGCCATCATGTTCATATTAGAGATCTAACCTAATTACTGTACCTTCAAAACCAAAACAAAAACCCAATATAACAATATTTCAAATGGTTACCTGATGTGGTTGATCGGAAATAACGAGTGAAAACTTGACTCTCCGGAATCTTCTTCAGGGGTTGTATCGATGACCGTTTAGTGGAGGTTTGAAACTGCTCGTATTAGTTCAAGTAGTTGGACCACGTCTCAGCGGCATCTTGAACTAGCTTCGTCGGAAAATCACGGGGAAGAAGGAGATGTCACCGGTGTTAGAGTAGAAGGAAATTAAGCGTTGGTTTATTTTGTTGTCTGTGCTACCATTCGTGACCCCAAAACCCATTTATATAATATTTGTACTCGTATTTTATTTTATGTAGAATTTTTATTATATGTTGATGATTGTTGCATGAGTATAAATACATTCATTTAGAAGTGTACATGATGCATTTACAGTTGTACATTCGTGGCTGTGGCCTACGGACCTGTGGGTGCAATGTGCATGTCACATCTCACAATTATTGAAACTAGGGGCGTGCAAAGTCGGTTATGACCTCTTCTATAATCATAATAATAACCATTGGTCGGTTATGATAAGTTCAGTTAACCGTTGGTTTTCGGTCGGTTATGTAAATCAATGATTCATAATTTATATTTATATAAATCAATGATTATTTTGGTTCTAAAAATAAAAAGTGGTTCTATAATAATCCTGACCTTATTTTACACACACACACACATATATATATACACACACACACACACTAGACTAAAGACCCGTGTAATACACGGGTTCGATTATTAAAATTGTTTTTAATTAAAATGGTTCGTAAGTCATAATATTATTGTTAATACTTTGTCTATCGACTTTTATGTTTCATTTTTAAAATCATTTATATCTAATATTAGTAGTTTTTCTTTATCAATGTATAAGTCTAATTAATGTATAATATGAAATGAAATTAACTTATAAATAAGAACTTTGGGTAATAATCAAATTATATTGAACATTAGAACATCTATAAAAATTCAAAAACTTCTTTGTATACAAAATTTGATGTTCTATTTGTAATTTTACTATCATTGTCTAGTATTAAAAATTTTAATTCATATCTACTTGTAACTCGAGATAATGCAACATAGAGCTTGAATCGGTGTCAGGGACCAAGCGTGCAATGATTACAAAAGATTTTGGACTATCTTTGTGATTTTTTAAAGTTTGGGGATCAAACATGCAATTTGATTAAACCATATGGACCATTTATGCAAATTTCACTTTTGGTTGAACAAAAACATAAATCAATTTCATGTTTATATCAATTAAAACTAAATCAAAGTTTCATGCTTTCATAAATAAAAACATAAAATAGTCAAATTGATGTTAAAAAACCAAAATAACCTAAAGTTTATATTGAAATCAAAATCAAATCCTTAAATCATACGGACCACTACTACCGTTGCAATTGAGATTTGTATATATGAGTATTGAATTGATACTTTGCAGAAGAGCTGTTATGATTTAAAACTTGGGGTGTTAATGATATTAAATAGATCAATGGAAGGCGTAAAAGCATTGGTGAGTTGAACTTGAAACATAACGTGATTTGAGGTAAATCGAAACCATGATATGCTTGACAATTGAAAAAGATATGAAATGGTTCATCTTTCCATTTGAAAATCGATATCATAAATGGGGAGATCGAAACCCTGAATTGATTATTTGAGACCCTTGATTTGATAATATATATAAAATCGTTTCTGGATAAAAGACGCGTACGGGGTTTCTTCTCCTTTGAATAGGATGAGTGAATTATGAAACCTTTAATTACTTGTTTGAATAACCAAGAATCCAACACGTCACATTTTTTTGTGTAATATAGTCTCTAAAAACTCATTATATTATCTGTTTGTTGGGATAGAGTCAACTTGTTTTTGGTTGGGAAAAAACAGTCAACTATAACTTACAATCTTTTTTAGGGTTTTATTTTGAAATCATCAATGTCCTTTATAATGAGTTTTTTCAAAGTAGAATTTGTAGAAAATTAATTTAACAAAATGAGTGTGTTAAAAAATATATACCAAAATGTTTTTTAATGGAAAAGTTAAATTTTCTTATTCATAATACTATTGGATAAAAGTATTTCTGTTTTTACTGATGTTATTTAAGTAAAATTAAAAGTATAAAGTTTCAATAAAATAAAAACCAATTTAACATCTCTCATGATTTTAAAAAATGTTTTATAATTTTTTTTATGAAGGTTTTCTTTTTCAATAACGTTTTCTTATACAAAAATATTAATACTCTTTCATTAGTATCTTTTTAACGTATATTCATAGAATACTTGTTCTTATATAGAAAATATTTTTTTATGAGACTAAATGGTTTATGTAATGTTTTCTAAAATAAAGATATTATTATATAATTGTTTTAAACATAAATTTATATATAGTAACAATCATTTATATAAGTATATACATAAAAGATAAAAACAAACATCATATACATACAACTTTCGCCTTGCGAGCCAGCTCGATCTCGACATATGAAGCTGGGGCTCAAAACTATTTATTAAATGAGTCGTAAAATGATTCGAGCTTGTTTAAGCTAAGCTTAATTAGATTTTTTAGCGAGTCGGTCTCGAGTGGCTCACGAGACGACGTGACTCGTCTCTCCCCTAATTGTTGCTGGAAGTCTATTAGCAACATACATGTCATCGGTAAATGAGAATTAAATTTATAATTCGTAATACAAAATAAAAATAAATCATTAACTTTTTTTGTTTAATCATAATATTCCTATAAAACATTTTTAAAGATTGCATTTTTTGTTAAAAATAGTTTTTCTTATTATATATTTTAAGTTACTTAAAAACATTTTCAAAAAATACATATTGTTTAAAAAAAAAAAATAAATGTGCCTACTTTTGTGTGAAATTGAAACAAAATTATAGTGAAAAACTTTAACTTTTCTATGTAAAAATACGATTTAAAATTAAGTCTGAGTGAATTAAGATACACCAAAATGTTTTAGAAAAACTTTATGTTTTTAATTATGACATATGGACCAAATAGTTTTACAATTTTATTAACTTTTGTACTTGACTATTTTTAAATAATATTATTTTAAAGTGAATTAAATTTAATCAATAACATTATATTGAGAAAAAAAACACTTCCTTAAACACCTATTATGGTAAATAAATATTCTATACATTATTTAAGGAAAAAAACTCACTTTGTAATTATAGTTATAGTTAATTTTATTCAAATGAATTATGACTAATAATAAGGATAGATACATTTTTAGGCGGAAAATTAAAATAATAGAGATCTAAGAAAACGACACGTGGCACTAAAATATTGTTTTATTAATAAGTATAGATTAATAAGTATAGATTTATAGGGTTAGGATCATTACAGAACCACTTTTTATTTTTAGAATCACGGAACCATTGATTTATATAAATGTAAATTAAATCTGGTGATACTTGAACTATTTTACATATGTGTATATCAGACATGAACAATAAACTATGTAAAATAACTAAATATCAACAGCTTTTACTTACACTTATGTAAATTAATGATTTATAATTTACATTTATATAAATCAATGGTTCTTTTGTTTCTTAGAATAAAAAGTAATTCTGTAATGATCCTGATCCTATATGTATATTTATATATATATATAATAAATTATTAAAAATATATATAGCTATTTAATTAAAAGAAAGTGGGTCCATATTAATTAATATATATTTTATATATTATGTCTTGTAGTTAGGGGTAAATGAGTATTTTCACAACCACTTAACTGAAAAACTTAACAAAAGTTAGTGTTAGGGACCAATCGTGTTACGAATTGACAAATAATTTGGACAAAACCTGTAATTTTTCTAAAGTTAGGATCAATATTACAATATGGACAAACCACATGGACCAATCACATAATTAACTCCATAAAAACATATAAAGAATAGATTGTGAATAGCTCGTATAATCATTAAACATTAACATAACTTATATAGCAGCTTTATGATGATCAACACACAATCAATTGTTTAATACTCATATTTTTTAGTGCTGCTATATAATGCAAATACATAAGGAATGAACATGTTTTCTATCTACAAATCAATGCATATGATTTTGTACATAAAAGCAATTAGTATTTATTGGTTTGTAAACTGAAGTTTTGTAACCTAAATGTGTCCTAATACTAATTGTATTTCATTAATTTGTAAATTAAAAGTTGGGAAGTATAAATTTGTATATTTGGTGTACTCTAAAAACTAGGTGAGAATATTATGTTGTTTTTTCAATAAATAACATCAACAAACACATGATCTTTTATTATGAATAAATATTTTTTTTTACTTAAATAGATATAAAGTAAATCTGTTGTTAAATTCGCTTACGAAAATAAATAATTTTAAACTTTAAAGTATGTATGGATAAAGACAGGTGCAATAAATTATTGTGATGGGACTTTTTAAGGTAACATAGATATTTGTATTCGAAAGTTTGAAGTTCTAGAAATAGGAATGAAAGTGATCTCTACAGCTAGCGCCAGCTTGATGCTTTGATTTTCACTCTTTTATTTTTAACCTAAGCTTAATAACACACGGGTTTAATTAATAATTTTAATAGTTGAGTAAAAAAATTCATAAGTTATAATATTATTGGTTATATTATACATGTTGATTTTTACGTTCTACTTGTAACATTATCTACATCTAATATCGGTAGTTTTTCTGTACTATAACTCTATATAACGTATTACGTAAAAATGAAATGAACTTTAAACAAACGCAATTGAACATGCAAAGCAATACTTGTAATTCATAAACATCCTAGTACTTCTTTCTATATAATATGTCTATGTTATGTTGGTAATTAACTATACTATTTTTATTTATTAATAATTTTAATCGCTCTCTACTTTTAATTACTCAAGATAATGCAATATAAGTAACTATATGTGAACACTCTATATGTAAAAAACAAACCCATTTGAATAGTAATTATCTTTAGCTCTTGTTTATTGTTATGGCAAAACATATTGTTTATGCAAAATCATAAATCTCTCTCTAAATGTTTCTTATTATTGAAGTAATTCCTTACGCATGAAAGTGAAATAAAGAAAAGTTAGATTTATAATTTACAACTCTTTAAATATTTGTTCGTATACAATATCCAATGTAACGTTCGTAATATCTTCTTTAAAAATAATAAATTTAACTCATCTCTAGTTTTGATTATATATAACGCAACATAAATACTCTTGTTGAATCTTATTTAGAGAACTGTTGAGTCAAAATTAGAGTAACTCAAGTTATGATGAAGATAACACCATCTCTTGGAACTAATGTCATTGATTTTCTTCCTCATCTTTTGCCTTATAACACAAAAAGGAACTGAAACACTAATTTTTGTATATGAAACTTTGAGATAAAAATATGATAATAATAAATCCAGTTGTTGAATGTCCCAAATATACATATATAATTAAAAGTTTCAAACAATAAATTGTTTAGAATATATAATATAGAGTTAAAAGTTTCACGCCATAAATTTTTCACAAAAATTTGTTAATATAATATCTCAAAAGCATTTCTTTTCATATCAACCTAGTTCAATCAGAGCGAGTATTTCGTAGCATAGCTTTTCATACGACAAAGAAAGCGTTTGACAATTAGTACAAAACTTAAATCATAATACAAGTTGTGTCTAATATTAAATAATCTATTATTTGAAATTTGATGTACTGTTTTGTGCAATCAATTACATAAAAAGGTAATATGTCGGTAAACTCTTCAAAACTTCCTTGTTAAGAGTCACCCTACCTGCCATAGACACCACGCTAGCCTTCCAAGAAGACAAGCGTTTTTTGAAGATATCTAAAACTGAGTCCCAATTACTTATTCGGTTCATGTTAGCACCCACAATGATGCCCAAGTATTTAAAAGGAAAGGTCCCCGGTCTACACCCCATAACGTTAGCAAACCCATTTATCTCCTCGGTTCTCTTTCCTAAACCAAACAAATTAGATTTGTGCAAGTTTATTCGGAGACCCGAGCACATATGAAAAATTCGAAGAATCCTCCTCACGGCATTCAAATTACATTGAGACCATTCGCCCATTACCAAAGCATTGTCGGCATAAAGAAGATGAGAGATGATAGGACCATCATTATTTAAACGCACCCCATGAAACAAACCATTATCACACGCCGTCCTAATCAATGACGATAGGCCTTCCATGACAATCAAGAATAAGAAAGGCGAAATAGGATCACCTTGTCTTATCCCCTTTTCACAACTGAACTCGAACGTAGGCGATCCATTCACTAGAACCGAGGATCGAGCCGAACGAAGAACCCCTTCGATCCAATTACACCTGGGAAATTCATTTGCTTCATAACATAAATCAAGAACCCCTAATTAACATTATCATACGCTTTCTCAAAGTCACTTTTCAAGAAAAAAAGTTCTCTCCCCGTCTTCTTCGCCCAAGAGAAAATCTCGTTGATAATGAGCGGGCCAATATGTCCTCCGAACAAACCTTTTCAACTAATTCGCTTAAACCATCCCTATGAAGCCAAGAGTTAAAGAACCTAAACGGTTAAGGACCAAAATTCCGGGCTTCAATTTTCAACACTAACGGGCAATGATCCGATTCCTCCCTCGCGAGTGTCCGATACTCCGTATTAGGCCATTCATTCACCATATTCGACGAAACAATAATACGATCTATGCGACTGTATTTATTCCCAGAAATAAAGGTGAACTTCCTCCCTTTTAAAGTAAATTCAAGAAGATGCACCCTATCAATGAAATCGTTAAACTCATTAGAAACCAAAGCATTAATCTTCGAGTTTTGACGTTCAGACCGATCTCGAACACAATTAAAGTCCCCGGCTACCACCCAAAAAGCATTATCTTGAACAATCACTCTATCAAGTTCTGCCCATAACAATCACTCTATCAAATACCTGGGATCGTACGTACAAGAGGATGGAGAGATACACAACGACGTAGCTCACCGTGTGCAGTCAGGATGGTGCAAATGGAGAGCAACATCAGGGATCCTGTGTGATAAGAGGTTTCCAGCAAAGCTAAAGGGAAAACTATACAGAGTGGCAGTACGCTCAACTATGTTATACGGAATGGATTGTTGGGCCATAAATAAAGCGCACCAGAGACAAACAGAGGTCGTGGAAATACGAATGCTGAGGTGGATGTGTGGCCATACAAGATTGGATCGAATAAGAAACGACGTGTTTTGACAGAGGCTAGAGGTGGCTTGTATTACAGATAAAATACGTGAGGGAAGATTAAGATGGTTTGGGCACGTAAAGCGGAGGCCGATGGTAGCACCAGTGCGAGCAGTAGAGAACATCAACGTAGAGGGTAGGAGGAGTAGAGGTAGACCTAGGTTGACTTAGGACGAGATAATTAGGCGAGATATGGTAGAGTTGCACCTCTCTGAGCACATGATCGAGGATAGGAGTGAGTGGAGGCGTAGAATTAAAATTAAGGACTTTTAGCGGGATCTGTGGGTAGGAAGGGTAGACATAGACTTGTTACGGGTCCCCTCTTTTCCTCAATCTGCCCTTCTTCGCGATTTCTTGTCGCTTATTTGTGGCACACACCTTCCGAGCTTTTTTGTGATATATACACGTGTGTGGTTTGCTGTATCTTATGATTGCTGTTGTTATTGATTTTGATTTCGTTATCGAGTCGGAGGTCTCTTCGGAAGCGGTCTCTCTATCTCCCTAGATAGAGGAAAGACTCGCCACCAGCTACCCTCCCCAGACCCTGCTCTTGAGTGGGATCTACTGGGCTTGTTTGTTTGTTTGTTTGTTATACATTAATTATCGATAACCCCTTCCCATCATCTTTAGAAGTACCATGAATACATAAGAAATAACGATTCTTGACCACCCGGGACACCACAAATGTCTTCGGGTCCCATAAAGAAACCAAACCACCAGATCTGCCAGTCGCACCCACCCATTCGCATTCAAAATTCCCTCTCCCCCAGAACCTACCTAAATCAACACCCTCAAGAGACGCGAATTGAGTCTCTTGGAGCATGATAAATCCAACTTCATTAGCTATTCTAAGATTACGAATCCATTTACCTTTATCGTCGTTACCCAATCCACGAATGTTAACAGAGAGGAATGTCACACCCCAACCTTGACGGCGGAATCGTCGAAGTGTGAGAGTTACGATTGTTCACAGTCACATAACGCTATTATTAATTCCAAATATATTAATCAAGATTCA
>BJCO01362164.1:0-20660 GCA_018326465.1 Flaveria floridana
ACCAAAGGACTAACGGCTACACTAAACAAACCGTACGAATAGGAAGGAAATAAACAAACTCAAATGACCCGGACTTCAACAAACTAGCCATAGGCTTTATTCAATTCAACATAGACTCATTCTTCTTCACGTGCATGCATGCTAACCCACGTGCATGTGAGTTTGGATCACTTTCCAATACAAAGATTTGAGGATGGAATTTCATCAACAATTTTGTATTAGTTTGTGTGGATGGAGATGAAATTTGATTATTGTTGCAGTCAGCCTGAAAACTTGTACTAGAAAGTAGAAACTGAATTTGTGCACATTAAAATTTAACTTTAAAGTATCAGTACCATATAACGAACTTATGTCATAGTGTATTGCTACAGAAGATAAAAAGGATGCTGCTGAAAAAGCAGTGAAGACACTAGAGTTGTCTAATGGAAGATAAAACTGTAAATTAATAGCAATTGTTAAAAAAATCATTTATAATTTTGGCTTATGCTGCATATGTGTTTGATCAAAACAACCTAGGAAGCTGACCACAAATATTTATTTACTGATACACACCCAAGGACTTGATTTTGCAGATTTGGTTATGTTACGCATTAAACTTGTTTTCATCAAACTTTGCAGGATGTTGTGTCCCAATCTCATCAACTAACATTTAGATACACACCAAAAACCACCCGGGCTCGTTTGACCACTTTCTTTTAATAACTCTAATCATAAGAAACTAAAAAATTTACACAGATCTTGCAAACTTGTACAATTTAGCATCACATTCTATTAACCTACAGGGTATGTCATAGAGAACTTTACATAGCATGGGCATATACCACCAGTTTAATTAGCAGCAAGTATTAGATATGAACAGGATCACAGAGCTTCTTCTTCTGGTGCTTTGTGATAAGTAACGACTTCACGTTCTCCTGTAGGACTTGCATGATGTTGCCCATAGAACGCGTATACACCAATTGCAACAACGCTGAGAACTATAAATCTCACCCAGGCTTCGTAGTGAAGCTGCATTTGTATAATATCAGTTCAAACATTATAGTAATTGTTTTAACCCGATTGATGGATCAATTAGATGTAAAGAATTATGAAAGCAAACCTGAGCGAACAAAAATATGTTAACAAATATGCAAAGAGCAGGCACCATTGGAACCCATGGGCAAGAGAAACCTGGTGGATCCATTTGTTCCTACAAGAATTAAATATAAAATGTACATTAAAGTGAAAAAAACAATCATAAGTTGGTGAAGAAATCAAGTAAACAATCTAAGCTATTCATGTTTTGCCCGTTTATTGTTTTATTTCGGCATAAATTCATGCAGAGAATCTTGTACCTGGCGGAGGCGAAGAGCTGCAGCAGCAAGGATTGCGATAGTTATTGGTACAACCAAAAATATATATGCAAAAGGTGAAACAACATAACGGAAAAGGATTCCTGTGGTAAAACCACAAACAGCAATCACCGTAATGCATACAATGCCTTCCAGCCTATGTGACATAGAAGTGGCTGAGACTTGACTTCCAATATTGTCCTTCCAGCGAAGAGTTATAACACATGCTGCCACTACGGAATACCCTGCCTGTGCCAAACAACATGTTCCAACTTTTTCACATATGGTAGATGGATGGCAAATATGTTCAGCAATTAAGCAGTTAAACTTCAATGTTTTGTTCCTGTTTTTTTGCATACACTAAAGAAAATAATATTTCTCTTTTAAGTTAGTAACTTTGGAGGTTTACCAGTGAACCAACTGAGAGAACATGTGAGAGCAAGTGCACATTTAACAGCCCAGCCAAAACACATGCAATAAATCCAACCCATATCTGAGATTGAATTGGAGTGTGGCGTGTAGGATGAACACGAGCAAATATTGTGGGCAGTAAGCCATCCCTTCCAAGCCCAAGATATAATCGAGACTGCTCATGAGAAACTTTCAGTTATGGAAATGACCACAAATGGGATGATTCGGGTTGTATTTTATCTCTAACAGCCCAAACTATGAAAAAAAACATACCAAATGGGTCGAAACACCTCCAAAGTGAATTCTTTAGTACATAATACCTCATAAATCATTTTATTCAAAACTCGTATTATTACTAAAATAGTAAAATTCTAGATCAAGAGTTTTAGAACAACATTTCTAAATCAAAATTGACACACTAATTATACAAAAATATGGCTTTTAGATAGAAAGTTTCAGGTCAACCAAACCTGATCCATTTAAACTGTAAAAAATCCAATTTTGACCCAAACTAGTTTATAACCCGTAACAAGCCCGCTTAACCAGCCAATTTCATCACCTCTACATTACGCGTGGTTACCTGAACGTAAAGACCAACCAATAGGGTAGTAGTCAGCCCAGCAACCGCCCCAACACTTATCAAGACTGATACAAAATGTAATCCCTTGGATTTGAAAGCCTCGGCCAAGGGAGCATCTTCTCCAAGGAATTTGTAAGGTACGATCCCAGTAATAACTAAGCAAACACCAATGTATAGTGTTATACAAACAATAAGACTTCCAATGATGCCTACTGGTAAATCCCGCTGACATAATTCAAATAAAACAAGCATAAGAATACTTATCTGATATGCATGTATAAGATGGAAGCACAACTGAACAAGGAAAAAAATTATCTATAAACAGACCTGAGGCCTTTTAGATTCTTCAGCTGAATTAGCAACCGCATCAAATCCAACATAAGCAAAAAAAGCAACAGTAGCCCCTGTTAACATGGATTTAAAACCATTTGGAGCAAAAGGTGACCAGTTTGAACCATCGACCTCGAAAGCACCAACAATTATCACCACAAGAACAATAACTATCTGTCATTAGCCACAAAAGCGTGTAAGGTGTTAATATTAAACAAAAGTACCCAAATCTACCTAATGTCCTAATATGATCATTAAAGATAGAAATGAAATTATGAAGTAACATTTTCATGAAACTCACCTTAGTTGTAGTCATAATAGCATTTACTATTGAATATTCTCCCACACCACGACATAGGATTAACGTCAAGAGCACAAGAAGGACTGGAGCCAATAGATTAATAGAAATAAACCCAAAAATCTCTTTACTTCCATGTCCAACCCAATTTGGAATATTGTTCTTGAGGAAGGGAATGAGTTCTAATATGTTAATTACGTAGCTTGCTAAGCTTCGCGCTATGCTAGCTGCACCAATATGATAATCAAGCATCATTTGTGTAAAAACTAGAAAAGCAGTGAGCTCATTAAAAGCTGTGTATGTATACAAGTATGCCCCCCCAACAACTGCAGGAAAACGAGAAGCTAACTCTGCATAACAAAGAGCATTCAGGACACATGATGCTCCTGCAAGCATAAAGCTGATTGTAACTCCTGCAGTAACAATAATAGTAATAAATATGTTAGTAATGCCCATTAGAGTCCTCCTGAATCAATTAGTGCACCACAAAAGTTGACTAAAGGGTGAGAAATGAACAGATTCAATCTGAATTCTGAGCCCTAGCTAGATCTATAAATGGAAAAGCTGATATATCAATTTTCGGTATCATAACAAAGTTAAAACGTTTTGCCTCAATCAATAGCAGCTTCCATGGTTAAAATTGTATGAATTCTAGGTTTAACTTCAAAATCGGCGACCACAGTTGATGTATGATCATCATAAACGAAATTACTAAAACGAAAAACCACCGACTAATCAACAATCTACAAAGTAACACTTAATATGAATCGACTACGCACTTGATTTCATTTTCAAATAACAACTCACCGGGACCAGCATCGCCAGCGATGGTGCCGGTGACGACGAAGATACCAGCTCCAATTGAAGCGCCAATGCCGAGGAGAATCAGATCAAAAGGACCGAGACGACGGACCAAACCTTCGCTTGAGTTTATACGAACGACGTCGGACGAATTGCTAAGTGGTTTAGCTCTGAGAGCTGAAGACCAAAACTTAGAGAAAAATGACGAACGAGAACGAAAGGAGTCTCTCATCTTTGTTTCTACAGAAGTTTTTCCGTAAAATCGTCGGAAGTGATCATGCAAAAATTATCGGGAAGAAGTTGGCCGGAGAAGAGATGACGTCGTGCAAAGATCGGCTTTTTTATTAATTAAATTATTAAAGTGTTGTGTTTCTGTAATTATTAATTAGCTTTCAAATTGGTGCGGTTTAGTCCCTGGTATTCATTTGTTTGGAGGATACACTATTATACAACTATACACAAACCAAACTTTCTATAAGTCTGTCTTTAACCAAACTGTTGACTGGTTTTGTATACGGTTTTACTCGTTTAAATTAAACTATGAAATGAACGCTCCTAGCATACCAAACAACACAACAAAAGATTTTAAGACGATAGAAAAATTATAATAAAAGTTTTAGTTTTTCGAAGCTTCGCTTAAACACCATTTCATGCCAAAAACATTTATGGAATCACTATTTGATGTTATAGCATGGATCGCAACAAATGAAAACATTAAGGTCTTAGTTGCATTACCTAGAAGTATTAAGTGCTTGATTACAACTCACTAGAAAGTTGGGGTTTGTTTCGTAATTAAATTTAAGAGATTAGGTGAAGTGCAACCGTTTAGTTGTGAGATGAGATGTGACCATGTGTACCATTGGGGAATGTGACATGGCATCAGAAACGGTTTAATTCGAATGAAAATCTCTTTTTTTTTTCCTATTTCATTTTTAAACTTGAGTGACGATATAAATCCGGTTATAATAAATAAAGATTATACCACTAGACTATCGTTGGATTATTTGTAGATGAAAAGCTCTTCTACTTAGTTATATAAGAGGTTAATTTATGCTTAATAATACTCTTATTCAACTTACTCACTTAAACTACTTAAAATGATCTAACTTACTAACTAGAATAATTTAACACCGTCTTGACTATTGTTTATGGCTACCATCAACTTGTCGTCTCTATCATCACCATCATTGCCACTACCATGACTAATAGCATTGTCGCTACCTCCACAACTGGTCCCCACTATCAACCGTCACGACCGGCATAATTGGGGGCACCACAGGCACCGCCACCAGAACAACTACCAGCACTCATTGTCACACCCTCATGCCTACCATCATCTCCACCACCTATGCCTCCACATCTACCACCACCATCACCATTACCTATATTGTCGCCTCCACCTTCTGCCACCAAATTATTATTTTTAAGTTTAAGAAACGACATGTTGTGACTTGTTTTTGCAAGGATGAGATGTTGTTTTTATCAAATAAAAGAATAACTTAATATAAAATAAAAAAATCAATGCACCGTAGTTTTATTTATGAATGTACTAACATTTTTAGGAATTCACAATAATCTTTTATTAGGGTTATATATATCTCATTGCGTATCACATCCAATCATTTCAGGAAATAAAATTAATATGACTTGTGAATAAAGTAATATCTTGATTGTGGGATGCGAGATGTGATAGTATGGTCAATGTTTTAACATATGGGGCGTTAATATGATGAACTTCTATTTTACTAATCAACTTCCTCCATTGATGTGATTAATTTGATGTCATACGGACGTATAAGATAGTATGAAGCTTATTGCTTAGTCGGAGTAACTCTCAAGACTTTATAGATTGTTAAGTTTTGCATGACCTTTAAATGATTGATCATATCAAAGTCATTTGAAGGTTGTTGATAATAACTAATAGAAATCTCTAAAAAATTTAACCATAGAATATATGTATTTTGAGTCGTATTAAAGGACCATTGAAGTGATGTTGTTTATTAGGAATGTATTTTAACAAATACTCTTTATACTTAGTCGATGTTGGCTTCTTAGTTTTAACACTCCCACCAAATTTATAATTCACTACACTTGAAGGATACATACAATTGAATTTGTGTTTATATGATAAAGGACGCTCATGGCTTGCATGATGACAGTTTGACGCGTCATCTAAAGATATTCCTTTTTCAAAACTATGATAATGCAATTTCTATTTTCGAAAAGATTTTATATGGTTCCTGTAACATTATTAATTTCCATTAACCGAATATAACGACACACTTTTGTAGTTTTGATAACGCATTCTAATTTACACCTTGTCTTGTTTACCTTCGTTATTCAACAACTTTTAAAACATGAGCTGATTAAGCGTACAAAGAAATCACACTCAAGAAATCTATTAGTATGGTTTAAAACACAAATATTTGTTATAACAAAACTAATTTACTTTAGATCAAACTAAAAAAATGATGCTCATATCATTACTTAATCATATCCAGTTTGATAATTGTACGCCCAATTGCCCAAACCCAACATTACTTTAATAATAGTATGGGTGAAACGATGGAAACAACCTTGTTTGTCAACTATGGTCATTTCAACACTGTCATCTTTCCCGAATCATCACATTATCAAACTTAAATTTATCAAATTATAGTTACACTGATGTATTAAATTAAATAACAAGAAATTTGCTCAATTTAACCAAAGAAACCAAAAATATGCAAAAATTGGCATTAACAAAGTACAATATTACAATCATTTACATTGATTTATTTAGAAACAAAAATAAATAAAAACATAGTTCCAATAAAAGAAACCCAAGGACCATATTCTTCTCCAATTTGAGTTTTACTCACATCTCGAATAAATTCAAGAACATATTCGAAGAAATTCTAACCGCCGATCGAATGGTTTGTGGGTTCCGAACGGCTAGAGCGGCTGAACCTAATAAGATAGCAATTACAACCCAAGACGTAATAAGTACTTGGCCATGGACTTGGAAACCCCCGATTTTCCAATGAAAATGTCGGACTACTTCCACACCGGATAGATCGTATAACCCGTTTAGTGTGTTGATGGAACATGATAGAACATTCGTATTGCCCTCTGACAAAAATAAAACTTTAAACAAAATTATTTTGATTCAATCATCTCTTTCTCGACTTGACTACTTGAATCGTATGTTTTGATTAAACAAAGGTGATAAACATGATAAATCAATGAATGTCACCTGTAATATTCAAAATTTGGCTTGTGCACCGCTCAACTGCATGATGAAACTACAAAAGCCCTCAGGGAATGGGTTTGGGCTTTTTGCTTCTCGTGAGTCATCAGTCATCACTCGTCACCTTTGATGCATTAAATACCTGAATTCTCGCCGACCTTTGCTCACATTTGCCCCCTTTTCTTCTCCCTTCACACCCCCTTCTTCATCTCTCTTCACCACCTTTTCTCTCCAAACAACACCATTTTCAGATTCTTGAAATCACAGGCATTTGTTTTCTTGATTGGTATGCGAATCAGAGGTTTTGATGGAAAAACCTCATCAGGTTTGCGAAATTCGCCAACTTTTTGTTTGATGTTATTGCAAATTTTGATGTTGGGGCGATTTTGAAGAAATCTGCTTAATTTTATGCTCTGTTGTTTGTGCTTTTGTGGTTGTGCACCTGCGTTAGTTCGATCATAAGGCTCCTGAGGTTCTTGAAATGCAGTCTTTCATGCTTACGTAAATTATGATTAAAGATTGAGTAATGTTCATAATCGGGTGCCCTTTGATGATGTGGATTTGTGATGCTTTTGAGGTTCAATTTTGGGTGTTTTTTGTGATCCATAGCCGATAAGGTTGAAGGGTTTTTGTTTTTTTTAAGAAGATGATTTTTGTTGGGTTAAAATCTGTAGTGTTACTGTGAAATAATTCTGCGAGTTTAGAGTGTGTTTGTTGTTGTCTCTGTGAGGATTTGTAAGATGGATCGTAGGGTTAGAAGTAAGTGTGCTGAAGGAACCCAAACGTCAGATTTATCAGATCAACCAGAAACAGAGAATTCAGATCGTTTAAAAGTGAATGAAGATGAATTCGTTGATTGGACTAGATTGCCTGATGATACTATGATTAAGATTTTTACTCATTTGAATTATGGCGATCGAGCTAATTTGTCATCAACTTGCAAAAGCTGGAGATCACTTGGATCTTCATCTTTTCTATGGCAATCATTAGATCTTCGTGGTCATAGTTGTGATTGGCGCTTAATGCGTTCTTTAGCCTCTCGATGCTCAAATCTCCAAAAACTTTGGTTTCGTGGGTCTGATGAAATTGATTCTCTGATCAATATTCGAGCTAAAAATCTGAAAGAATTATGTGGTGATTGCTGTAGGGTGCTAAACGATTCATCTCTCGCAACAATTGCAGCCTGTCACCAGCTTCTTGAAAGCATCCAACTCAGTCCTGATTTCTGTGAAAATATTACCAGCAATGCTATAGTTGCAATAGGCTTTTCCTGCCCTAAGCTAAAAAAGCTTCGGCTTTCGGGAATCCGGAATGTCAATAAAGAGGCCATTAATGCTTTAGCTACTAATTGCGCCGATCTTCACGAAATAGGATTTATCGATTGTCTAAGGATCGATGAGGTGGCATTAGGAAATGTTGTGTCACTTCGTTTTCTATCTGTTGCAGGGGCCACAAATGTAAACTGGGATTTGGCTGGTGAAAATTGGAGCAAACTTCCAAATTTAATCGGTCTAGATGTTTCT
This sequence comes from Flaveria floridana, assembly GCA_018326465.1. NCBI lineage: Eukaryota > Viridiplantae > Streptophyta > Magnoliopsida > Asterales > Asteraceae > Flaveria > Flaveria floridana. The sequence goes on from BJCO01362164.1 coordinate 8,504, forward strand.
AGAACTAATGTGGTTCCAAGCGTCGCCATGATGTTATTTTCATCATCAAAAAGTTTGAAACTTTTGTGCGCGTTTAGTTGCCCGTCTTTAGAGGAAGACACCACTGTCTACACCATGACTAATCGTCATGGTAAAATGATGCTTAGTTCATTTATCGACACTTTTGAAGAACTATCTCGTCTGTTTCCTGATACGGATAAAGAACATTCCATTTTCTCTCATTGGAGAAATGGGTCAAAGAAGAAAGACAGGAATGTGGATGAGATTATGATTTGGGTTGAGTGGATTCTAGCAAATTTGCTTTTACGTTTAGCCAAGGCTAATCCAAACGGGCTTGATCCTTTTTGGCTCAATCAAGGCACAGATCTTTTGCTCAATTTGTTGCAGAGTTCTCAAGAAGATGTTCAAGCATGGGCAGCCACCGGGCTTGCAACTTTCGTGGTGGTTGATGATGTTAATACAATTGTTGATGTAAGCCGGACTGAGGCGGTCATGAAAGGTGGCGGCGTTCAACTTCTTTTAGGTCATGCAAGATCTTGGAAAGAAGGGCTGCAGTCACAAGCAACAAAGGTTAAATCTCTTTTGCTTTCTTGATTTATTAATCACAAGAAAGAGAATTTATGGTAATTTAGTAAAACAATTGTTACTTGTAGGCAATTGCAAATCTTTCAGTGAATCCGGCTTTTGCAAAATCTATGGCTGAAAGTGGCGGCATCGCCATTCTTGCAAGCCTAGCAAAATCTATGAACAAATTGGTAGCTGAAGAGGCTGCTGGAGGGCTTGGGAATCTTTCTATTGGGAAAGAGCATAAGGTTGTTTAATTTTCTATTTGTTTGTCCAATTTCAATACTTTGATTCTCTTTTTTATATTTACTAATACGAACAACCTTGATCAAGGGAGCTATTGTTGAAGCCGGTGGCATAAAAGCTTTAGTCGACTTAATCTTTAAATGGCCTAGAGGTGGTAATGGCGTTATGGTACGTATCTTGATTTTTTGTCACGTTTAAAAAACAGGAAACACATTCGAGTACAAATTTAAAGCAATTAAGAAACTAAAGAGCATAACTTAAAAATAATTAAGAAAAATAGGGTGGATACACCAACAAGTATACTAATTTGTACATAAATCTAGGAAATTATTTCTTAGCCATTTCTTGATTTTCAGGAACGAGCAGCAGGTCCACTTGCCAATTTGGCGGCTGACGATAAGTGCAGCATGGAAATTGCATCACTTGGTGGTATTAATGCTTTAGTAACGCTTGCTCGTACACACAACACACGAGTGCAAAAACAGGTAATAATATGATATTTTAGTTCAGTAATTTAGGGATATTAATGTGTAAAATGAATGAAATATCAAGAAATACCATATCTTATTTAGTGGTTATTATGGTATAGGCTGCTCGCGCATTGGCTAATTTAACGGCTCATGGTGATAGCAACACTAACAATTCTGCAGTCGGACAAGAAGCTGAAGCTATTGATGCACTCATTCTACTTGTTCGCTCTCAAGATGATGGCGTCAGGTCATTTTCTATCATATCTTTAAAAAATCAGAGTTGCCAAACACTTGCACGTCTCATGATTACAGTTGACTGTCTGATTCTGATTAATAACTTTGAAAACATACATCTAAATTCCAAACACCATGTAGTTACCTTTTATGGTCTCTTTGACATGTTTAAGATGTTTGTTAATTTGTTGTGCCTTGTTGTATAAACTGTTCTAATATCTTCAACAGGCAAGAAGCAGCTGGTGCATTGTGGAGTTTATCATTTAATGAAGGAAACCGTGAACGGATTGCATTAGCTGGCGGTGTTGAAGCCTTGGTATGGCTTGTTGTCCTTTGAGTTTAACGTCTGGTACTTTGATTGATCGCACACATAAGTTGTATCATATGTTCATATGTATAATCCTACACTTCATATATTTTGTCTTTTTGATGAATATGGCAACTTAGAGTTAGCTCATCATCAAACTAGAGTCCTAGGTAGCAATAATAGCGAGTAACTATATGATGACATCACGACATAAACTGGCTTCACAAAAAAAAAATGTTAAACCAGAAAAACCATCTAATTGCTTTGTAATATTCTCCCACATCGAAACATTTTACATCAAGCGGTAATTATTGTTGTTATTGTTATTATTATCTTGTTACAGGTCTCCCTTGCAAAATCGTGTTCAGATGCCTCTCCAAGTCTTAAGGAGAGAGCAGCTGGTGCTCTATGGGGACTGTCGGCTTCAGAAGCCTATAGGTACATGCAAATATTAATCCTTTACTTTTTTCGAAACTATACCCCAACTCTCTAAGCACCCTTTATTTTTTCTCACACATGTATAAAAAAATGAATAAAAAACATTTGACTTTTATATAATCTTTTGATCTGTATGCGATCTTGCAGTTACAGAATATTTGAATCATATATGTTCTAAATTCTGTTTCATTTCTACTAGCATTGCAATTGGACGGGAGGGGGGTATTGAACCTCTCATACTGCTTGCACATTCTCGGACAGAAGTGAGTGGCTTTCTCATTTCAGTTTCTATTAGTGCTTTTAATGTTTTCAGCTGTTATTACATGAAATTTTGTTACCTTCTAAAAGTTTCACTTTGTGTTTGTTAAGTTTGTGACTTAAACTAAACCTTGTAGATTCTATTGAAAATCATTCTGGACATTGTAGAATATTGACCATAAACTCTGGAATCTTCAATTTATTCAACATATACATAATAATTAGCTAGGGTGTGTTTGGATGTGCTTTATTAAACGGATCATCGTAATCAATCCTTAGTGTCTGGATAGAGTAAGTTTGCCTATGATTACAGTTGATATAAAAAACAAATTGTCATTATAATTATTTTAACAATATATACGAAAACCCTTTTCTAAAACCCCTTGAATGATCAAGATTTTCTTAAACACTCAACAAGTGATTATCTAATTACTACAACTTCAAAAGGATAAAGCACATCCAACCACCATCTTCTCCAGCCCCTTTTGTTACAACTTATTATTAGATGTCGCATAAGCTGCTCTAAAGAATACATCTAAACACTTCCTTAGTCACTCTCTCATACATATATCAAAGTATTATAAAATATATATATATCAGCATATTTTTATTACCGATTATTTAATTATCAAAATATTGGTATAAAAATATCAGGATGTCCGCAAGACTGCTGCTGGTGCCCTTTGGAGTTTAGCATTCAACCCGGAAAATGCTCTTCTAATTTTGGAACAGGGGGGTGTTCTGGTCTTGATGAATTTCTATTCATCAACGTCCAAAATTGCTCGCTTCATGGCCGGTTTAGCTCTGGCATGCATGTTTGATGGCAGGTAGATCTGTAAGGATTTATCTTGAATAAAGCTGTATTGCATGTTCTTACTGACTTGAGTGGCAAAATTTCCATATTGTTATGTTAATTTTGTACACAGAATGGAGGAATATGGTCTAGCAGATAGTTTAGCAAATGGCCGTTCATATAGTAGTGAAGGCGTAGAGTGGATGAGGATGCTGGCCTTGAACTACATAGAAAATTGCATGTTGAAGTTTGATGACCCACAGGTGTTTTCTGCTGCCTCTTTATCATCAGCTTCTGCACCATTAACACAAGCAGCCCAATATGCCTGCATTGTGGAAGCAGGTCAATTGCGATGCAGGTATGGTCACTGAAATTCATATATTCCCTTATGTATGTATTTGCATGCACACACATGCGATCCATTTAAGCTTGAAACTCAAAAGTTCTCTAAGATGCATGCTAAAGTGAATGACGCCCGAGCGATAGAATCCTGATATGAATTCACACTACATGTAGTGTGAACTCTGAATTTTTGGTAGTGAAGGGCATTTTGGTACTAAAACAACAGATAGTACTTATAATGTCTAAATTGCTCCTGACTATCGGAACCTTCATTTTACGTATGTTTTACGTATGTTTTCTTGTTATTCTCAGTGGAGCTGAAATTGCGCGGTTTGTATCCATGCTGCGTAGTCCATATACAATGCTCAAGCCGTGTGCTGCATTTGCTCTTCTTCAGGTCAAACTCGCAATTCTCCCTTCTTCTGTTAACAAAACTGGATTAACTAACGCTGATTATAAATTTTACAGTTTACTTATCCGGGTGGCCGGCATGCAACCCACCATGTGAATCTGTTGCGAGACTTGGGTGCACAGCGTGTTCTTAGGGCTACAGCCGCTGCAGTTTCGGGTCCACTCGATGCAAAGATATTTGCAAGAATCGTGCTAAGGAACCTGGAGCATCAACAGACAGAATCTTCAGCGCAGAAATGTAGCAGATCAACTTAGAAATTAATAAAGTCAACCTGAATGTCAACAACTATATACCATAAACTAGAATCATCTTTGTTGCATATTTGTTACCTTTTGTTACCTTTTAGGTGTTTTGAAAAATTTGACTTCTGGATCTATGTAGTTTGTTTGGTATGCAAGTGCACTTGAAAAATCCTTTTTATTGCGTAAAATGGTTAAACAAAGAGTTTAAAAAATTACTGCAATCGTGTGCTATACAGGTTGAAAGTCCTTAATCGACTACCCAGGTCTCTGTTTCTAAGGTTATGTGTATATATATATTTCTTTTGAATGGTTTTTTAGATCACTGACGGGTGACTGATCTACTGATCTACCTGATCATCTTCATTTCTCGAGTACAAAACCTTAGGCTCTAGGCTGGCATGTCCCTGAAGGGAAGCTCGTACATCGATCCGTGTATTTGTAGGGTGGAAGGAGAGGTTAGCATGATGTATAACCGAAAAGGTTTTGGTCGGATGAACTACAGAGGGTGATTAATAAATAAGAAATTGCAAATGTGTTAAAAATATTTTAGAAGAATTGTTGTATTGGAAAGGAAAATTATTACGTGAAAGTATAAAAATTTCAGTGGTGTTAATTTATAAGGTCTTTTTAGAAAAAAAGTTATTTTTATTTAATTTGAGTCGTCCTCAAACCATGAAATGACTCCTTTGTGCAAGCCCAACGCCACCGCCTCATGCCCTTGGGCGGTAACACCGTGAGGGTTGTGGTGGGATGCCCCGCACTGAGTCACGAAGCCATAACACATGATCTAAGTAGCCCTCTACATATGTCAACTACTAATATGATAGATAAAATCTCGAATATTGTAAGCAAAACGACATGAGATCGTAATAATTGATTTCTTACCTTAGACAATTTTTATAACCATTAAGTCAGATTTACACATATATGTGATCTTATGCTTATAATATAATCATAAGTAAGTAATACGTATACCAACACGAATATTGATCATTATATTTTAGTATTATTTTGCCAGCGCGTTGTGACGATCGGATAAAATTTATATCAAAATATAAGTAGAAGATATTAAAAAGAATTAAAAATATATTATACTTTGACCATATATAATTTTGGCCGTGCGTTACGAGATTTGGATTTATATGAAAATTAAATCAAAACGTATGTAGAGATAATTATGTCGCAACATTGTTGTGAAATAAATTAATAATATATTAACAACATTTGCTTCTGAACATAGATAAATATAAACACGTTATAAGGGTGTTATTGATCAATTTTAAAAAAAATTATATTTTCAAAGTTATAATAAAAAAGTAAAATGCTATACAAATAATTATAATAGTAAAAGAATAATTCGACTTTTCAAACCAAAAGTAGTTTACCATATCTAAAGAACGCACGAAAGTTGTGTGCATTTCAACTTGTACACGTACCATGCATTGCATTGAGAGTGTCTGATTAGGTTTTAATATATAGTTAATATAAGATAAGATAGCTAATCCATTATTTTTATTGGATGATATCATTACAAGTTCTTTCTCCTACCTGCTGTATTTAAAAACAATGCTACATAGTAAAAATTAAAGTTCATATGTTCTATCATAAACGGTTGCATGCATGGTTTAATTATATACGTACACGTACTTCTATATAACATGACACATCTATTATGTAACCAACACATATATTAAGATGATAAAAACAATTTTTTATGTGCATGATAAATTTATTTGAATTGAAAATTGTTGTTTATTCCGTTAGCCATTTAAAAAATAACTGTTAATATGATTCTCATCTAGTATGCAAGTGCTACGTACTGGAAAGCAAATATATAGTCGTAGCTTCCTATCTTGTCAAAATAAAAATAAAAGAAAGTTGGAGTAAAACATATAGAAATAGTATGAGTAAAGACATGGCAATTGGCAGTGAAGTTTGGTTTGAATATCTTTTAAACTTCATTTGGTATATGTTTGGTGTTTGGTGTATGTTTGGTGAAGAAATTTACACCTCCTATTCCATCAAACCACTTTTAACTTCAATATATCAACCAATTAATCTTAATCATCACATCTCATTTCTCCTCAATTCAACTGATTTGAATTGAGATGGAACATCTCATACACACTAGAGATCTTCTCAACTCTAGCTTATACCAATCAAGACAGGTAGACTTTGAAATTTATAAAACTACTGCCAATCTCTCAAGAATTAGTCACACCTTTCCATCTTTGGAAACTGCTATAAAAAACATGGCTTCCCAATGCGCGATCAGCGACCATGTCCATCGCGCACTCCCACCTGTTTCAGCTGTTTTAAATGTCTACAACTTAGTCAGTGAGCTAGGGACTTTGGTCTCCTCCTCTGACATAAACCATAACCTCACCCTCTATGTATCTCTCGTCAAACGATACAGGCAGGCGCTCACGCTTCTCACCAGCACCTGCAGACTAGCAATCCTGTGGGTTCAAGATGCCAAATTGTTGGCTCAAGGTCACTTGAATGTTTGCAAGACCCTGCATTTACTTCAAGAACTGCAGCATACAGAGGACTTTTGTCTGCAGGATCAAGGAATTCTAGGTGTTGCCTTCAGGGCCCTCGAATATGAATTCGAGAATCTTTTGGTCCAAAACAGTTTGCCCATTCAAGTTCCTTCCTCGCTTTTCTCCTCTAGCGACGAGGAAAGTGATGTATCTGATCCATTACCATTACCACAACATGTTTTGCCTTTTTGGGTAGTCCAGGACCTCAAAGCTATTGTCGCGTGTTTTTCAGCATGTGACAAGCACCGGGTGGACCAGTGCATGTCTATGTATGTCAAGGTCCGTATCACAAGTATTGAAACAAGTTTACAAGGTATTGATTTGGACTATCTAGAGATCTCATTATCGGAGTTTGATAGCGTCCAAGATATTGAAGGTTACATAGACGAATGGGGGAGGCATTTGGAGTTCACAGTGAAGCATCTGCTTGGATTGGAGTACACACTCTGTCACCAGTTGTTTGGTGAACAAGATTTATGGATAGATTGCTTCTCCAAGATTGCACTCCAATCAGGAATACAAGGTTTTATCAAATTCGGGAACACAATTACAAAAGCTAAGAAAGAAGCAATCAAGCTATTCAAGCTGCTGGACGTGTTCGCCACCCTCAATAACCTGAGACATGATTTCAATAGGTTTTTTGGCGGGAAGCACTGTTTAGAAATTCAGACTCAGACAAGAGATCTGATCAAGAAGGTCATCAATGGGACATTTGAAATTTTCCATGAACTCTCAACACAAGTTCAGGTTCAAAAACTAATGGATCCACCTCCAGATGGCTCAGTTCCAAGATTGGTGAGTTTCGTAACAGAATATTCGGAAGAGCTTCTAGATGATGACTACAGACCTGTACTGGACCAAGTTCTTGAAATCCACAGTAGTTGGTACAACGCTAGTAAGGGGCTTGTTTCGGCCGAGGTTCATAATATAATAAAATCACTAGAAATGAACTTAGAGACATGGGCGAAGAGATACGACGACACGGCTTTGTCTTGTATTTTCATAATGAACACCAGTTGCTACTTGAGTAAACATGTAAAGGGTACAAGGCTAGGGGATCTAATGGGAGAATCTTGGTTAAAGCGACACGAGGATCGCGTGGAATACTATGAACAAGTCTATTTGAGAGAGAGTTGGGGAAAGATTCCAGCCCTGTTGACCAAGAATGAGAGGATGATGGCAATAGATGTGAAGAATAGAATCAAAGGATTCACTGAAGCATTTGAAGAAGAATATAAAAAACAATGGGGATGGGTGTTGTGTGATAACAGTTTGAGATGGAGAACTTGCAGGCTAATAGTTGAAGTCATAGTCCCTGTGTACAAGAGCTATATTCACAAGTACCTTGGGTTGGTGGAAGGTAGTAACAAGTATGTAAAATATAGTTCTGAGAGCCTAGAGAATATGGTGACTTCCATGCTTCAACCAAAGTATGTCATCAAGTGCACAAACCTGTTAGATAGGATCAAGAGTGTGGTTGCAGGGCGCTTATCACCAACATCTACTGCAGCTTGATACCTCCTGTATACTATGCTTAACATATGATATAGGTCAACTTATAATCATGTACATATTATAACTTACAGATAGTACAGTATGGTATATAAAGAGGAGACTTTACAAAGCATTTGAAAACTATTTGCACAAGTTGAATCCAATTAAAATTTCCTGTCTAATTAAATCAATAGAACCACTACCAAGCATCATGAAACAATTTGCATATGTTAAATCAAAATTGAAATGCCCAATTAAATTAGTAGACATTGGAAAACATTATTAAACAATTTGCAGTTGAATTCAAATTAACGCACAGTTGACTAGTGAACAATGACATGCGGCTGTAAGTTTTAAATAATGGGAGCAGTTTTTTTCTAACCTGTATATTGAAAAATTTGATACTCATGACATAATTTTCTTATTTAATAAATGACATATTAATTCTGATAAAATTATTATACTTCAACTTATTTTGTTATTTAATCTATAATATTATATGGAAAGCGTTCAAATAAAAATAGTTTTTTTCATCTAAAAAGTATAAAACAAAATCTTAAACATTAATTTTTTAATTAATGATTGAGATTAATTTATAGAAAAATATATGTTAGAAAAGTACTGTATGCATAGTTATATTTGTTGGCTTTTTTTCAAGTTCATCCATTTTTTAAACATTTATAACTTTTATATATAATATTTATTTTTATAATAATTCAATCATAAAAACGAGTGTTTTATTATTTTCAAAACTAATACAACATAACATATAAAATATTATTTTTGATTCGTTAATATGTTTCCTAAATGTTGTTTTATTTAAATGATAAATTCTGAAAAACATAATACTGAAATAACATGTTATGTACTTCTAGTACTTAAAAATAATGATAAAATAAAATTAAAAACAATGGGTATTGGACCCGGTATTGTACCTGGGTAGGACCATACCCGACCCTACCCGCTTCCAACGGGTAGGGCTTTCATCAATTTGGACCTGACCCAGGTTCATACCCGGTTCTAACTATACCACGTCCAAAAAAAACCCAGTTGGACTAGGTTCTAGGTTAGGCCCTAATGCCCACCTCTAAATATGAAGTTATATTTTTAGGCCAAAGTCAAATGACAATTCACAATAGTGAAACCATTTTTAGTTTTTAAATTATTGATGTGTTTGCTTCCTGAGCACGCGCGCTCTAGTTATACTTTTGAACTACCTGAGCTTTGAATCAGGCATCATGAAAATTACGATGAACATGCATTGAGCTTTGAAATGTTATTATATATCTTGTAGAATTACATAAGCCATTCAAATATTGGTGAATAAATAGACATTAACTTGCTGTTATGAGCGATGGACAACTTTTATTTGTAGATCTTGTTGTCCACCTAGTTTTCTTATATGCTGTTGCCCTCCGGTTGATTTTGCCAAAATCAAATTTACAGGGGCATTTTCATCAACTAAATATGGCACGATGTACTCCTTCATATCATCATCAGCCATATGAAGATGGCTTCCTGACACATTTACAAATTTCACCCTCCCGGCTTCATCCAATGTCCTCAAACCGATCCAGTCTTCTATATATAGTGGTGTCTGTACATTCATATAGTTAATCAAGATCGTGTAATGCATATGAAGAATGTGCAGCTAACACATATCCATCTTTTCCCGAACGAAGTGAATATCAATCTTAATATATTTGGTATGTTGATGTTGTACTAGGTTAGATATCTTGCACGATCTAAATTTTTTCAAACGTATTGTGTTTGTGCTTGAACTAAGAGCGTATAGGACGCAAAAAGCCATTCATGGCGAACTCTGAACTAAAGAGGAGTGATAATACGATGTATCATATTATTAATGGCACATAAGAATATTATTATTATTATTATCCAACCAACCTAGAACTCTGGGACCCATATGAATAACTATGAACTATGGGTCAAACATTTCTATAGTTCTATACAATGGGATGGCCTACGAGTGAATTATATATGCATAATTTTATATTTTATTACCCACCAATCCACCATCAACACTCTGTGTGTACAGATGCAGAATGAGAAAAAAAAAATCACAAGATGCATTGATGAAATGTACCATACAACTACAACCTATTGATGCATAGATTTATTTAAGTTAGGTCCGTTTATTGATAAGCCGTACAATATAAGTCATTAATGCATTATGCATGATTAGCGAATTTACCTCTTTTGCTGAGAGTATTGGTTCCCAGGCTCCATCAGGAAAGTATCCAAACCAAGAGGTTTCTTTCGGTACCAAAACCAATTCTTTATCGAACTGTAGACATTTCAAAATACAAAAATGCTCGATTATTGTCATTACCAAAAGGTTATGGTGACTTGTACTTCAAGTACTGAAACTTGTACGCATTTTTCTGGGTCAAAATCAAATTGAATGCAGCAATGCTATAGTGACTTGCACCTAAGTTTTGGATCAGATTAAACATCTCTGGAAAAGGCCTTTGGAATGCAATTAAAAATCCTACAGTCACTTGTATTTCACTGAGTCAGAGTTGTACATCCTCTTCATGAAGTGAAAGGCGTTACACTGAAAAACTTATTTCAGAACAGAAATGGTCGAAACCGAAGTGCCAAGTTAGTAACTTCAGGTACCATAAGCAACAAAAGTGGTACATTACATCGGATTAGACTATTTCTGCTCTGCATAAACAGCTAACTGGATATAGAAGTTCTTACCATTATAAGCACCAAATTTTGCAAGCTAGAGAATCTTTGTTTGTATGTAGCGTTCTTTTCGAACTCATTGTTTAGCTTCGGGAGAAACTTACAGCCTTCTCGATAAGCATCAAGATCCTATAAAACGAGTTATATATAAAGTGTCATTCAATACAAAACCAATTTTTAGTTAAAAAAATGCTAGAAACGCATAAACACTTGTACCTATAGCTTAAACATGAAAAGATGGCTGTAAGATGGAGATAAACAAACAAACAAACAAACATACCCAGTGTATCCCGCTGGAGAGCGGGGTCTGGGAGGGGTATATGGTGGCATGTCTTTCCTCTATCTAGAAAGATAGAGAGACCGCTTCCGAAGAGACAAGGCTGTAAGATGGAGATAAAAAGTATTTTTACTTACAGTTGGGATCTTAATGTAGTTTGCTGGAGCCAAGTGTTCCTGCAAAAGTAACATCAAGTTCACAAAGGAAACATAAATGTTTGCGTGATTAACAAGAAATTTAATCGAGATTTCAAGCGACTTTGAAACTTTTTTGAGGTGATTTAGTTGATTGGGATCATGCACTTCCTTTCCAAACATTTCCTGTATTTTTCATAACTATTTTATCATACCTTCTGACTTGTTTTTTTTTTCAAGTTTCTATCTTCCGATATCCTACCATGATTACCTTGGTCCATGTACGCCACTATCACACTAACAGCCTATATCCTGTCATACGTTTGTGTGCAGGTTTTGTTAGAGCCGAGGGTCTTATGGGAAATAACCTCGTATGGCTTGCATACATCCCACCCTCCCCAAACCTTACCAATAGCTTTTGTTGTGGGTGGGACTTGTTGGGTATGATTGTTGTTGTTGTTGCATGATTTTCTATATATGTTTCTTTACGGATCAAATTCCTATTATCAATCTTGGTTTTAAAAAGCGAGAAGCGCACCAAGGCGACAAGGTCTAAAACCGAAGCGCAAAGCGCGAAGCGCAAAAGCGAAGGGCTTTTCGTACGCTAAGCGCACTAGCTTAAAAAATGTACATTATAAGTTTATAACTTATAAGTTATAACACATTAACACATAAAACACATTATATAACA
>BJCO01362165.1:0-21674 GCA_018326465.1 Flaveria floridana
CCTCCACATGAATAAATTACATTTGTTAGGAAGCCACTTACACCATTTATACACATTAGCATTCGACCTGACCGCCTCTTGAATCAACCATCTTCGAGTTTCTTTAACCGAAAAGTCTTTATTATCCCTGTTGTTCCATGCCCAATCATCGGATCTGTTATTCAGCCGCACATCACTTAGAGTCCGATGACAGTCCAGCAGTTCTTGAACTTCCACTTGCGATTCCGGATATCTAACCCAATTCCAATTAATCGGACCACCTGCAGCATCGACTATCCTTTCATTTACCGTGCACCATTTATCTCTATCGAGACGAAAAATATTAGGAAACAGATCACGTAACGGAACTTCTTTCACCCACGTATCAATCCAAAACTTAATATCCGTTCCCCTACCAATATCACCCCGCACCATATTGATGAACTGAGTCCCTTGAACCTTTGTTCTATAACCAATACTCACAATTTTAGCCCAAGTGCCACGGCTATTGGCACTAACCGGGAAGGCGTCCCATTTTCTTCTTGTCAAATGTATCGCGTCAATTAACCTTTTCCATAAGGCGTTTCGCTCAGCCTTGTATCACCATAACCATTTCAGAATCATAGCATTATTAATCTCCTCTAGTTTACTCAAGCCCAGACCACCATTTTCCTTTAAAATATCAAATATTCAACTACGCTTCTAACAAATCTACATTTTTTACAATTTTAATCTGTAACAACTTCAAAATTACTTTTTGTTATATGTCTTAAGATCATACAATATATACGGTTTGATGCGAGTCAACATGTATGAGATTGGTTACTGGTAATTGGGCTGGTATATATGACCTAATACCATATATGTCTTGAACGCGTGAAAAGTTAATGATTAATCTCATACCTAGTCCCATGCTTGAATACATTTCCCGAATGTTTGGGGTCTCTAGTTTTCACTTCGGGTTTTGCACCATGTATAGCTACATCCTACATCTAAACTAACTTAATAGACCACCAATGTACATATTTAGTTTCGTTTATGCATAATCCAGCAATGCTTGAGAATTGTAAAATCACAAAAACACACTAGTTTTTTTTCATAGAATCGTTGCATATTGATATCCCGATACAATAATATTATTATCCTTACAAAACATTCAATGGCATATTCATCATCACATGTTTTTGACCGGTTTTGTTAACTGGATGATGCAAAAATGTTGAAGACATGAGTGGTTTCCACATACATTGCCCCTTCTTTCGACCCTATTTGACTTTATAATAATTTATAAAAACTTAACAATTTTGGACAAAAAATGTTTGGACCCGTAGGTAACATCTAACATTTTGACCCGTTACCTAACCCCCTCATTTGGATTCAGGCTGACAGCTTCCATATACAAGGAAGACAACTGAGAAGGAAGATGTGGCTGCAAAACGTACAGATGAAGCTTATGGTTGGGGCATCCATACTTACGCTTATCATAGTCGTATGGCAAATGATTTGTGGCGCTTTCAAATGTTGAAAGTTATTTTTTATAAACATCAGGCCGTGTTTGGTTCACAAATCCCAGTTCCTTCTAAAAAAGATTCTGTGAGCAAACAACGACCGCTGAATTTGGTGTAGTTATTGTTGTACAAATCACATGTCATGTTCTTGCGTCGGTTAATAAAACCACTATCAATAAAGAAGATGATATTCAAAACCGAATCTACGTGGTTTTCCACGTAGACGTATCGGTTATGTTAATCTTGTTTTCTATTATTGGTTATCTTGACGACGAAAGTAGCACAATTTTTGAACAAAACGCTCAAAACTCTATGTCGGGTAAATGGTAAAACTTGCAACGCGCCAAATTTGTTCCATTAAACTAGGAATAGTAAATTCTTGAAAGCATCAGCTTGTGTAAACAAAAGATGTAGACGACAATGTGTATTGGTAAGAGAGATCAAATGTTAAAGAATACACCGTTACATACCATGAATCAAAAAATATATATTGATGGAAAACAACTAAAGTAACTCAAGTAATTAGAACTATAAATAGAAAACTCTAAATTGCATCAACATAATCAAAAAGATTCAATGCATATCATCCAATGAAATTATAGACAAACTTTTTATATTCTTTTTCAGAAACAAAAGTCTATAGACAAACATTAACTCTCTACTTTCTACCAAAAAAAATAAAATCACAAAATAACCATTCTCCTCACTTCTTTTACTCAAGTTAAACACCCATTCTCCTCCTAACAAACAACACCACACATAAAGCACAATCTTTAACCCTTCTAAAACACAAAACCAACAACCTTTTTACGCCACCCGTGTGATTGATTCGCGTAAGATCTTGAACAATCGACTTGCGTAGGGGAATGTTGGTGTATAGCTCTTGAAGCTCCGGCTTCCCTCTATAGATCGTGTAGTTTCTAAACCTCGGGTTTGGAGTAAACATGCCCTCATTCTTCAGCACATCTTTTAGACTAGTGTATGTGTGCTTCGACATGATGGAATCAAGAGCACGAATCGCGATTAGTTTAAGGTTCCATAAAAGGTTATATTAATGTTTGTATTTATAGATGGATTCAAAGGAGGTGTAAACATGTGATTTTGAGTTTAATGATGATTCAAATTGGTGTGTTCCTAATGTTTGTTCATGAGTTAGATTAGTGCGTATAATAAGGGTGGTGTGTGTGTGTGTGTGGGATAATGTGAAATTATATTATCCTCGTTTTCTTCTTAATCTTTGTTTGTCACATGATTAGTTCTCCTGGAATATTTTTAATATCATAATTCATAATAATCTTTGTTTTAGAATTAATCTATGATTAATAGTTACAGGGGTGGATTGATCATATTTTTATATTGTTTTTAAATAAAGTTGTTTTGTTGGATAACAATGTTGCAACCAAAAATCGCTAAATATAGTTTAATGTGTCTCATACCCACAATTTAAATGTTAATGATATAGTAGAGATGTTCATAATTACGTGATTTTAGAATCTAAAAGATTAAAAATCAATTTCTTGAATTTCAAATAATTGTTAAGATTGATATCCTACATTAATTATAACATCTAATCAAGATCGGAAAATTAAATTAAATTGTATAGTTTATTTCATATATGTTGTTTTTTATATTATGTGATAAGTGAGTTACAAATATTAAAAAAAACATTTAAACTTTAAAAAATGGTATCAAATATTAAAACTAGGTCATCAAGGATCTATATTTTGGCCGGTTGCTGTCAGGTAAATTTATATTTTTTTAAATCGCGTCAATTTTCAATAATTCCGAATCACTCATAAAAAGGAATTTACAAGTGTCTCATGACATTAACATTGACGTTTTGATTTTTAATCTATTCTCTCTTAATATATATTCATGTTATTTTACTTAATTGATATGTAAAGTTTGATAACATTTTATTTTTATAATTTTTTAGAATTGGAAACATCTCGTTAGTGAAACCAGAATGAGCCACCAATTTTTATGCTTTTAACATTATTTATATAAAATAAAAACATATACAATGCTAATGACTAAGGTACTAGGTATGTATTTGTTGATATCCATTCAAATATTCAATTCTCTTGTGCTGAACATATAACTTGTTTAAGTTTTACCTATTAAACATTAAAAAACACCAATTATTAACAACTATTCACATCATAAAGACAATGTAAATAAACTTATCAGGAAAATCTATATGCTTCTTCTATTTGCTTACATTTGATTCTCCTTTCGTCACATATCTTTTGTGCATTCTCATAAAATGAGATGGCGACCAATAATTAGACCATGTGATAGAATAGAAGAGCGATTTGATGATTTACCTGATCGAAAATTAACACAATGGTTAGATCACCGTCTTAGTATTCATAGATAAGTCTTTGGCATTAAAGTACGTGCCCGACGACAGCTTGTAAGCATCCTGCCCCCCGGCCTCTCACTTCGTTTCGTTCTTCTAGAGAAATATCATCATCAGAAGTATTAATTACAACTTACTTTAATCATGTATAAATAATCGTTTCACCTTAGATAGGAGAAGTGATTTCATTCCCAACCATTTACACTCACACTTAAGACTTAAGCACTCAATTATTCTGCGGTCGCCTAATACTCATTATCTCGCCGTAATCAAGTTAGGGGTTGTTTGGCAGCCTCTTAATGGTTCAGATGTCTGAATGGTCTAGCACTTAGTGGTTCAGACTGTTTGTTTCGCGAGCAAATGTCTGAATGGTTAAGACATTTGACTCTGAATGCTTAGGCATTATACTAATGTTGAATGGTTAAGAGGTCTAATGTTGAATGGTTAAGAGCTCTAATGCTGAATGGTTAAGACCTCTTATCTGAATTGGTCAGACATTTGTCTTTGAATAGTTAAGTGATATACTAGCTCTTAATAGTTCAGACCTCTTATTGGTTCAGCACATAGGGACTGTTTGGCAACATCTAATTGAATAAATGCTGAATTAATAAGAGGATCTGAATCAGTAACAGGTCTGAACCAATAAGTGTGTTTGGTTGTAAAAAGGAAAATTAAAAACCATACACCCTTTCCCCTTTATCTCCATCCTTTCCCCTTTATCTTCATCTTACAAATCCCACCCTAACCACCATCGTCAACTGCCGTCGCCCCACAACTGCCACCACCACCTTCTTTCGCCGCACCTGCACCGCTTCAATTTCACCTTTGAAGTCGGGGCTGAATAGAGTGGGCCAACCCCTTGCTGATGCCGCCGGTGCTTGCTCGTCCTCCGGTGATTGCTCGTCCTCTGGTGATGTCGCGACGAAGGGGAAAAATAGAATCAAGGGCGTACGACCAGACCCCCTCCACCATCGCCACCGCCGACTGCTTCTTCGCAGGATCCGCCCTCCTCGCCTTCGCCCTCGCCCTCCGCCTCCACTTCTGACTCGGGTCAGATATTGGGTAGTGTCTGACCGAATCAGCACCTCGGTCAGACCTCTTCTCTTATAAGAGGTAACCAACCAAACGATCACATATCTGACCGAGTCAGACATGGACGTCTGACTGGGTCGGTCAGACCCAAACAAACAGGGCCTTAATCATTCAGATATTACCAAACAGCCCCTTAGTAAAATCCCCGGTCTTAGTAGAGAGGCTATGTCTAACAGTTATTTGTTTTACATAAGTAGACAAGCATATCATTGTTGCCTTAATCCACATCATGTTCGTATGGATTATGGCCGCAACAAACCCCAAAATGAGCCAGCAATTTTTGTGTTTTTACAACTATTTATGTAATTTTTTTCTATGTTTTAGTTACAACTTCTATTAGTTTTTAATAGATGATTTTCAAGTTTTGACGTGCCATCTAGGTTCAAGTTAGCCGTTAGCATTTTACTTTTCCTTTAGCAAAGTTTGTTTTTTTATAAGTTTGATTTTTCAAATTTGTTTTAAATCTTACTTGAAAAAGATCCGCCTAATCGAGCAAGAGTTAAAATCTATAGTATCTAATAAAATAAGTTTTATTTTGTCACCTGTCATTCTTTTGACTCACCTTTTTACCACTTATCATTCTTTTAGCCATTGTCACATCATTTTTCTCTTCAAAAGGATATTATATTAATTTAAACATTAAAACTAATTTCTCTCTTATTAAAGATCAATTTTATTAATTGCTATATTTCTCTCTCTCATCTAGATTTTTTTAAAAATCAAGGTATCTTTTTAAAATTAGATTTTATTAAGAAAATCAAAAATCACATCTTTTTATTAAAATAGAAGTAATAATTAAAAAAATTATATAATATGAAATTTTCTAAAACACCAAACATTTTAAAAAATATATATTTTTTTAAATCGGTCATTTTTCTAAAAAAGTATAAAAAGGTGAACTTTTCTAAAAACAATGTTATTTGAACAACTAGAATAATTACAAATCAGAGTTTTTAACAAACATGATTTTTATAAAAAATAATTTTTTTATAAAAGAATCCTAAAACGAATGATTAAAAATAAAACTATTTAGATGAGAAGAATAATATAATTGTTTTATTTTGTTGAACTATTACGTATATATAATTCATAGCGTATATTAAAATATCGTACTATAATCTTTGTGTTTATTATTAACTATAATCTGTTTAATGAATAGCCTATCTAGATATCTATCTATCTATCTATCTATAATTTAAAAAATAAGATAAGACGTGACGCAATCGTAAGCCTCATCATATTAACTTTATCATTTCTCTCTATTACTAAAAATAATATCGAATACTAATAATATTATTCATGTTATTTTTAAATAAAAAATGTATAATTTAATAAATTGTAAATCTATTTTTTTAAAATTAAAAGCACACTTTTTGAAAGAAAAAAAAGAAACAACTTTATAACAAAATTCGTTTTACTTAAAACAAAATATTTAAAAACCATAATTTTTTATAAAATAAAAATTTTTAAAAATACATTATTGTTTTTTTACTTAAAGTAGCTATTTATACGTAATTATAATCGTATTTTATCTTCAAGCATGGTTTTATTATTCATAAATTATTTTTATTAATTATCTAATAATTTATTTATTCAGCCCGTGTAATATACGGTGTACTAACTTAATTAGTTTATATAACATATCAACATATACAAATAGTAATACTTAAAATATGAATATTTTTAATATACATTCCATTATTATATGGTTTAACATATTTAGGTTTTACCTTTTAAGCACACAAATCTTTGGTGATGTGGGTTTTCAAACCCTGATGAATCAAGAAGGGTTCACTCTGTCTTACGTTACAACTTTCAGATTAAACATCATTCACATCATACATGCATGGTGTAATCGAGTGAAATGGAGTGCAATCTCATCTAACCTCGAACTCGGCTTGTTTAGATTTATATTTCTAAAGCACGAGCTTGGTTTAGGTTTGTGCTCGACTGGTTTATTAATTATTAATTATTTAATTGTACATAATTACATAGTTGTTGTACTATATATCATTTTTTTAATTTTTGCATGTTAAAAAATAATGGTGGACTAGTAGAACTACAGCTTGGCTATTTCTGAATTATTAAGTGCTGAACTAACAAGAGGTCTTAACTATTAAGTGTTGAATCATTAAGAGGTCAGGATCATTAAGAGCTAATATATCGTTTACCTATTTAAAGGCAGATGTTTGACCAATTCAGATAATAGGTCTTAATCATTCAGCATTAGACTTCTTAATCATTCAACATTAGTATAATACTTAACCATTCAGATTGAAACTTTCGCTTCTGGGAGAGACCTTGATAGTTTTCCAGTTGGTGATGCGGAAAAAACATTTGCTTGTGAAACAAACAGTTTGAACCATTAAATGCTGAACCATTCAGACATCTGAACTATTAAGAGTCTGATTCAAATACTACCAAACAGCTCCTATGTCATGTAACGCGAATATTTATTTAGTTATAACTTATAAGGTATAGATTAAGAGTTATATAAAAGAAGTCCTTTGAGATGGAAAATCAACTTAGTGCAAAATAACCGAATATAAATAAAATTTAATTAATTAAAGATAAAACATAAATGTTCCATTGTCATTTATCTATGCGACCGTATTCCAAGTTTTAATGTATGTAAATCTTACCAATTTAGAAAATAGAAGAAATTACATAAGAACATATATTATCGGAAGTTGATATCTGCTGATAATTAAATGCAGAAGATTTCGTATAGAATATATGTCACGTTAAAAATCTTGGTAGTATTCGGTAAATATAATAAAAGATAACGAGTTAAACATGTTATTATACATATACTTTATAACTTACATTTAATTTCAATTAGTAGTTTTAAAATATGAAAAAAAAACTAATTAAGAATGTTGTAATACGATATTAATAAAATATAATATATTTTTCCGTAGGATTATTAAGAGATTAGCAATATGTATTAATACAATTTCGTTATATGTTTTACAAGTTCAGAAAACAAAAAATTATATTAAATTACCCCTTTAAATATTTATACAACACATAAATTTATTAAATTTAAATTGTAATGCTCCCATCTTTAAATAATTATGGTTGTGACACCTAATTTCCATTTTTTTTACATTTGGTTTTTTCTTCTGTTTCTACTAGTCTTTAGATCGATATCAACGTTTAAAAAAGATTAAAAATAGAAATATATAAAACCTTAGAAAGACTGTGAAAAAAATTGAGGCATTAATTTATAAAATGAAAGGACAAAAGGCGGTTACATAGTAGGGTTTTTATTATAATTTAGGGCACGATAACAATATAAACATTCATCTAAGATATTTGGACTCTTTATTATTGATTTTCTTGTTTTGTTGAAAAATGTCCATCGTTTATAATAAATATCATTATCTTTTAACTTGCGATCAATATTTATATTTTGTTGTGTTATCATGTTGTTTTCACTCCTCGTAAATCTTTAACAATAATTGTATGTATAATTTCTTTCTTTAAAATTATTTCTTTTGCGACTAAATAAATAATTTTTCGAAAATAAACCTTTAATATAAAAATACAACAAACCAAAGAGATCAAAATCTTTCGAAATATCATGCTCCAGAGTTAATTAACTAACTAACTACATAAAAAAAGGCTATTCATGATCAATGTTTTAACGGTTTTTAGAACAAACAGTCTACAAAAACGATTAAACTCTTAAAACTCTAAATTTGAATCAAAGCCAAACCGTTGCGGATGAAAACCAACCAAACGAAATAACAGGCCTTTAAAAAAATTTGAACTTTAATTCCTAGATTTCTAAGATAAATACACGACAAAACACATGCAAGATTTAAACCCTTAACTTTTAGTAAATGACCGTGTTTGCTCATGCAGCTCGAATGAGTATTCTTGTTAATATTGCTACAGCTATAAAAGCAAATAACACAAAAACCATATCTAAATCACCGACACGTTAAACAGCGATACAGCCAAGGTTGTTATCATCATGGCGTCATTCATCTGTCGGTTTTTGAAAACTAACCTCTAGCACAAGGCGGGATGCTGAAATGTTTGGCTTCGAGAAGTTACAAAGTAACAGACAAGGTACAACTCACAATGATCGAATCAAATCAAAAACTTCTTAAATGCAAGATCATTGAGAAAAGGTTTACGCATTTTATGTTGTCAAGAATGATAGTAATATCATGTAGCATATTGTTTGAATCAATAAACATACAAGTAAAAATAAAAAAAAGGGGACTAAACCGAAGAAACATCTCCTTCAACATAACAAATTCATAACATAAACGATAAAGTCAGTCCTGTATTTTCTAGTGGTGGATAAACTTACTCTTGTTTTGGCTGACATTTTGCTTCATCGAGTAGGTTACCTGTATCCAGAAAGATTAATAGAAACATCAACCATAGTTCCTTATCTGACATCTAGACGAAGAAAACATGAAGATGAACAAAAGCACAGATCCTCAATGCAACACCTTTTGTTTTACCAAAGAGGTGCGGAAAATATTTGCATGTTGATAAATGCAAGTTTTAGTTTACCAACACCACATGTGAAATTGCATAATAGCATGTTCATTGTCATGTACTCATGTAGAGGTGTACAAACCGGTTTGGGTTCAAAACCGAACTAGTTTTTTTGTCGTGGGGTCAAACCGATTCAGGTTACAAACCGGTTTGGCTCACCGGATACTCAAACCTGTCAAACCGATTTGGACCGGTTTGAAACCGGTTTTTTTAACAAACCGGTTTTAAGACCGGTCTAACCGGTTTTTAACTTTTTAAACAGGTTTATAAACTGGTTTTGAGGGTGGGGTTACCAAACCGGCGGTTCGGGTCGGTTTGGGACCAGTTTGGGCCAAACCGGTTTTTCTTTGAAACCGGTTTCGGATTTTTTGGCCAAACCGGTTTTTTTGCCCACGTTTATTGTCATGTAGAAGCATTTGTGTTTACCAACACGTGTCGAGACAATCCTCGATGCATATTTATAAAAAGTATTTGAGATCAAGTTTCAAGAACCTTTTATGCTCATAAAGTATTCAGCTTTACCAAGTTCTTTTAAGACGTTAGTCACTTAATCGTCTTAGTGATGGCGTGCATCAAAGATGATTCAGAAATACAGGTGTGCTAGTGTCACAAACTTATTTTTTTATATGCCTGGCCATCAAACACGTAGACATATGAAACAACCGAAACCTATAATACACTATTTAAGTAGTAAAATATGAAGTATACTGAATCTACAATTGTGCATATCTAAGTGGATCAAAATTCATCAGTTTTAATGATGCAACATGTATTCATCATTTCATCTTCTCTTTAAATGGTTATTTACATCAACCAAATCCAAAATGCAAGTTACAAAGGCGCATAACATTCAAAGCAAGCCAAGGTTGATAAAGCAATGTTTTGATAAACCAGCTAAGGTTTGTTAAATTGGAAATTAAACTCAAATATAGAAACCAAACCCACTTTCAACCTACATTAAGTGATCAAATTAAGTTCATCATCTTAATGGCTGAAAGTCTGAAAGCAACTAAAGGTACTCCTAGAAATAAAAAAATCAACTCCACATTTAAGGCTTTCTAATGCTTAAGACTAATCAAGAAACACGAAAACCACGGTTCAGTCATTCAGCTACAGGAAAGGAACACAATGCTACCTGAATTTGTGACAGAAGAGATAAATCATCATAAAAACCCTTACACTTTAAAAAGAACACTTCATCACAGTAAGATACTTCAATGTCTCTGAAATCACTAAATTTCTACTTACAAATGCATACATAACATCCAAAATTGCTTCTTATCCTGATTTTCAAACTTCTATTGCAAGTACATATCAAATTCACAAAATAATGTAGCTCAATTATCAACCAAAGTAATACATTAACAGGCACATATCATCAGATGAACAGACATACATCCTACTCAACATCAATCACCAAAACTCCAAAACAACATACCAATCCCTACACTAATCATACCAAATTTCTCCCAAAGTTCAATGTCTCTACAATCAGTAAAATTCTACTTCCAAATGCATGCATAATCATCCAAATTTGCTTCTTATTTCAATATTTCCTGATATGCAACCTTCTATTACATTTTAATGCCATTATCAATCACTAGATAATGTAAATCAATAACCAATCAAAAAAATACAACATGGATTATCAACTGAACACACACATCCTTCTCAACATCAATTAATTTACACACTAATCACACCAAATTTCTCCACAACACAACTGCAACATTCATCAATCAAAACACCAAAATACAATCAACAACTCACCGAACATCTATGTTTTCGCGCAATCACTTCTGTGGAGCTGCAATAGCAGGAGTACCGAGCAAACTCGCCTGTTGAATTTCGAGGTCGTTGAACTGAGCCTCACGGTCCATCTCAATGATCAGCGGAACCACGAGGATCAAGAACGTCGTTCCGGCGATCCACGCGGCCTTGCCGGTGCTCTTGAGAAGCTTCTTCGCCACGAAACCGGCGTCGGAGGCTACTCTTTTGCCTCTGTAAACGATTGGAGATTCGGATATTGATGATGAAACCCTAGAAATCACTCCGTTGGTGTTTGATTTCTTCGCCGCCATGATCGATCGTTAGGGTTTTAGAGATTTCTCAATTCGTTTTAGTGTTGATTTGAGGGTTTTAGGGCTCCGAAGAACCTTTTGTTCTTTCTAAACATATAACACATCTTCGTCGTCAATTCGTCATTATTTTTTTATCCGACTCACTGATCCGATTAGATATTTTAACCGATTAGCGTGTTTGATTCTCACTTTTTTGCGTCTGATTCGGTCCGACACCACTGACCCATGCATATTTTTCCTCTTACCCGTTCAGTTTTGGAACAACCCCTTACCCGATCACCAACTTCTGACCGAGTAAGAGATTTCAAACAGCCCATTAGTTAAATAATATTTTTTTTTATATTTTTATCATTATTTTTTCTTTATAATCCACACACAATTATAATATAGAACACCGACAATAGAAAACGACATGTGAATGCTCTAATAATGTATAGGTGACAATTATTTTCCTCACGTTTATAAGTGATATCTTTTTGTCCATTGGCTTTGTATGCTAGTTTAGCCTAATTTAGCCTAATTTATAAGTCACTACAAAAACATATTATAGAACCATATGAAGGTGGATGGTGTCGACTGTCGACACGTCTTTAGCTCGTTAGGGAAGGGTGAACTTGAGTGATGCTTGTCGAATGAGTAGTCTGCATGTGTGTGTAGGGTGAGGTTAGGTGGAAGCTACCCGTGAATAGTATTGTCACCTCCATCGGCTTCGGCGTAGCAATTCGGTGGAGGTGGTTTGACACCGTCTACCCTTGCTTTATAGCCTAGGTCATATAAGTACGTCTAAATTGCGTGGTGATTAGGAAAACATCTCAAGGCTTCGAGGCACCGCTTCATACGCATCTAGGTGAGGTTTGGCCATATCTAGGTCAGATGTGAAAAAACGACCAAAAGGGTGAATAGATTATGCGACTTTTGATTGTGTGTAAAGTTTATTTGGTTGCTCAAAAACAACTTCTCACGTGTAAAACAAGGTTTATAACCTCCTAACAAACATCAAATACTGTGAAATAAATTTTTGTAGTCCCATAGAATCTTATGTAACATAAAAATAAGATTTTTTTTTTATTTTTTTGGTATTCTATTGTAGGCAACTAGGCATGCATTTCAAAATACACTCGTATTATTAATGACAAAAAATGACAAAATATTGTTAAATATTTAGTCACAAGACACGTGCACAACTTGAATGTTTGAAAAGGTTTACATAACGTACAAATCTATTGTCGATCATCACGTACATCTTAATATTGTACCAACTATTTTCACAGCTTCACAAATATACAAAGTATAATCTAGTGATATTGCATTTTTATGTCATCTTCATTCCTGCATCCTACATCGCGATATACGATAAAAGATAAACTGTTGTGATGATGAGCACCGCAAACCGCTCTTTCAAGCATAGTGTATAAGTTATAGCATCGGCTTTGTGGTTTTTGTTGTAATTAGCTGCACCAGCGGCGTATACAGGAACCACCCCATTGCCGCCACCTGGTGGAGAATTGTTGGACTGACCACTCTTTCCATTATCATCTCCACCAGACCGTCCACCACCTCCACCTCCTTCGAGTACAGTCGTATACTTGCTTCGGCTTACCATTGTGCCGCCACTACCAAAGATAGTATTGTTTTCATCTATTCTACTATATCCCATGTTTTTATGTGTATTCTCTACAAAGTGAACAACATTCTTAGAGTTATTCAATGCATTTGTATGTTTTAAAAAGAGGTTGAGGCATAGATATGTTGGTTAAATCAAGACCACATTCAAGTTGAATAAGTTCATGTTTTAGTACATGTCGAGTTTGGTTGAACACTAACCCAAAAGACACTTTATTCTTTGCTTTTTTTATATATAACAAATGTGCAAACTCATGGTTATATGAAAACAATATTTTCAATGTAGTAACAAATCTTTGAGTACCAAACTATTAAAATTAAACTTTTAACCTATTTGGAGTATTGTAAAACTCGGCGTAGGCGGCCGAGTACTCGGCGTAGGCGGCCGAGTACTCGGTGAGTACTCGGTACTCGGCAAGGTGTCGAGGCGCTTTTCATCAACTCAGTCAACATTACTCGGAATCGGTACAAC
This sequence comes from Flaveria floridana, assembly GCA_018326465.1. Classification (NCBI taxonomy): domain Eukaryota; kingdom Viridiplantae; phylum Streptophyta; class Magnoliopsida; order Asterales; family Asteraceae; genus Flaveria; species Flaveria floridana. The sequence goes on from BJCO01362165.1 coordinate 13,639, forward strand.
TCGGCCCTACTCTGTCCAACTCGGCCGTACTCGGTCCAACTCGGGCAACTCGACCCAACTCGCCCAACTCGGTCTAGCTCGTATTTTCACTATTTTTCACCGATTTTCGCTGTTTTTCACCGATTTTTATTGGATTTTTATTGTTTTTCATTAATATACATTAGAAGATGATAATCAAATGATTACTATTTCTATAATATTAAATAATTAATATTACGTTTTGAAATATTTTTGTATGTGAACGTGTATTTTTTTATTTATATTGACATTCACGTATGTTTTTGTAAATATTAGTAAATTTGTGATATTTAACATATTTATAATTTTCGAAAAACTAATTTCTTTATAATTTATAACGTCCGAGTACTCCCCAAGTACTCCCCGCCTAGGCCGAGTACTCGCAACTCCCCACTCGACCGACCTGGTAGCGCCTAGCGAGTTTTGCAACCATGCCTATTTGACATATATTTTTAATATGAGCCAAACCACTCATATTTTAACCGAAAAAACTTCCCTTTTATGTTGTAAACTAGTACTAGACTCGCATGATTCGGATGACCGTTTTTGTGAACCGGTCTTTTGTTTTTCTAGTTGACCGGAAAACTGTTGGTTCAGGTAGAACCGAATATTATACTGAGTCAAGTGAACACAAGATTTACAATCTGGTTCTGGTTCAAGATGTTTCATTGATACTCATTTTCTTGAAAGAAAATAGATAAATTTACCTTTGCCATAAAGTAAAGTTGTAGATACCAACTGATCTACTATCATAATAAAGATTAACTAAATAATAGTTTAACCAAGTGAACTATGAATGATCCGGTTTTCAGAACATTGGATCCAATACACATGATACACTCATATTCTTTTTTTTTCGCATCTACACACATATATACATACATATATACATATATACGTACGCATGTATATATATAAAAAAGGAAAAAAAAAGAGATAGAGATAACCTGGAATCAAGTTGTTGCCAACAAGAGCAAATGATGCAGGAGAACAAAAGTAAAAGATGAGCATGGCTAGTAGCATAAGTTCTTGAAGACCCATGTTAGCTATCCTTGTTTATGATCTTCAATTCTTACCTTTTGTGTTCTTCCACTTATATAATAACAACATATATATTCATGTTGGTTAGCATGTTTTGATGGGACCTGTAAAACTACATCTTTCAGTCATCCTTAAACTCCATGATTCCTTTTAATAAAGCCTAAATGTGCGTACAGATGTCGGAACTCTTTAATCAAGATAAGATAAATGAAAAACGTCGTACGTTATCGGTTGTTGGTAAATAACAGAAAACCTACAAAACCATATGTTTGGAACCTGGTTTTCTTGGGTGTAAAAGAAAAGAGAAAGATGCCCACAACTCTTTAGAAAAGACCCTTGTATGATTCTCAACCCTTTTTACCACCTAAGAACAAAATGATATTGTTCTTACTCATCCACTGGCGGTATCTATAAACAGTTAAAGCATATAAGCAAATTTATTGATTCACTCGGTTTGATAGAGTTGGTCTATGATTCAGTATAGTGACGGATCTGGAATTTTCCTTTTTGGCAAAAAAATAAGTGGTAAGAAGTAAGGGTGCTCAAAAAAACCGAGATCCGAAAAAACAGTAATCCGATTTATATCAATTACCTATTATGTTTCAATTTTAAATTTGTGTTTAAGACAGATTGTTTTGTTTTTTTGGTTTCATATCTTTTGTTACGATTTTTAACTTGTAAAACAATGATAATAAAAAATTAGCCAATAAAAAACCAAGAAATAAATACAGAAAAATTGTTATTTGGTTTTTCGGATTATTCGGATTTATTCGAATCCAATCCCAATTGGATTTCGATAGATTCTGATTAGATAGAGATATCCTTTTTTTGGATCGAATGAATTCGGATAAGATCATGACAATTTTCAAATCTGAATAATCTGATCTGAATCATCCATTATTTTATCCGATGAACACGCCTAATAAGAAGGTGGGAAGCCTAAACACTATCGTGGTGGTAAGAATCCAAGTTCGAACTTCGCACTGTATCTTTCTAATCATGTTCGATGTGTGTTTGGCGCATTTGGTCCCCAACGAACGCATGTTGCCTCCGTGTCTTGGGTTCAAGGCGAATCTGATACCACGCCTAGGGCTATAAGCGAGTCGAGACGAGGAAGGGTGGGATGTAGCTCGGCTCGTTTAAAAACCGAAACGTGGTGATCCGGGGTGGGCTCTGGCTCAACTCGTTTATAAACCAATCGAAGGCGAGCTGGGGTGGGCTCGGGCTTGGTTCATTTAGAAACCGACCTGAGCCAAGAAGAGGTGGCCTTGGGCGCGACTCGTGTATCATAGTGAGCTCAAAACGTGGGCTTAGGCTCGATTCGTTTATATACAAGCCGAGCTACGCTGGCTCGAGAGACAACTTGTTAATTTTGTTATTTTTTAAATAATTCATGGATATACAAACAAAATATAATAAAGTTTGTATTTCGGTAATTATGCTTATCATCTATATTTTCATACTTATAATTTTTTTAGGGAAAATGTTAACATGAGGTAGTGTCTATACTCTATGTATTTAACATAGCATAGATTTATAATTCATAAAACTTATATTCTAGACTTTAATTTAAACGAGCCAGCAATGAGCGATTCACGAGCTGTGCCGACTTTGACTTGAGCTTAACACATTTACAAACCGAGCCGATATCGAGCCGGATATTTTCGAGCGACATTCAAACATGCTACTAGACACGAACCTTTTAAACAACGCTAACAGCTCCAATGGGTCTAGGTTATCCATTAACAACAACAACTTTACCTCCATCTCCCGCCAATCTGACTCTCAAATCGGTAACTTCTTACTTCTGTTATCATCTCTAATCTCTATGTGATGTACGTTAGTAAGCTTGCTGTTGAATTGTTGATTGTCGAAAGTTGATTTAGCGATTTCTGAACTTCAATTTGATGCTTACTCATCTCTCTAATGGAATGAATGTGGCATTCACGTGTACGCAATCTCTGTGCGAAGAAATGAGTTTAATCAATCAATCCTCTAAGTTTTATGAACAATTTTGTGGTTACGGAGTTCGTGTGGTGTGGAATCGAAATGTTAGGGCGTGAAATGGATTTATGTCGTTCTCATAGTGAATTGTCGAGATTTTGATTTTGAGTTGGAATTGATTGGGTTTGAAGCTATTTAGATTATGATAATTGGTACGGCTTTTATGATTTGCTACAAAGTTTCATGAAATTGTTGAAATTATCTTACAGCTGTTAGTATCCTGTTTAATTTGAGGCTGAAAGGTGCTCTACTGTACTGTTTATCTCAAAATCAGATGTTGTTGAACCAATTTGGTTAACTCTGTGCGCACTGATTCTGTTCATAGATACATAAAGGGCATACCTAGTGCTTCACTCAGCTCCCACTCCGCACACAGTCCGGAGTACACAACCTTATCCTACACTTTGTACAGGAGGCTCTTTCTCGCGACTTGAACCCTGTTTCCCATGACTTACAAAAGTTGGTCACAGATACATGATGCTTCATAATTGTTAATGTAAATAAGTACTCAAAACTTTATTACAATCATACCTGATTTATGATTGATACATTGTTTTATACGTCCCTATTGGATAATGCTAGGAAATTTGTTAAATAGCATGAGATCAACATGATCCTAACCTTTTTTACTTCCCTTTTCTGATTTTTCTTACTTTTGATGATTGGATAGCTGGTGATGTATTTGCATCCATGAACAATATGAAAAAGTTTAACAACCAGAAGCATCAAGCTGGTAAGGATGCCATGGTGGATTGTACCATGTGGACTGATGGGCTTATTTGTGCTTTTGAAGCTAAACGTGGCCGTAAAAAGTACAGGCCACAAGATATAATTGGGTGGAAAAAACAAGGATCTAAAAGTGGGATTGATAATGGAGATGATCGTGTTAATGATAATATATATACTACAATTTATTGGGTGCCGATCGGGTGGTCTAGAATTAATCAACTTGCGGAGACAATACAAGTGGACGGGTGCTGGGAAACTCAACATACAGAGTTTGAAAATAGCGATAGTGAAGTTACAGTTGCTGATATTGCTGTGCCTTACTGGGAGCGGCCTGTGGGGCCTACATGGTGGTGTCATGTTGATGCAGGACATCCTTATGTTAATACTTGGCTAAGTAACTCAAAATGGTTACATCCTGCTATCAGTACTGCTTTAAGAGATGAAAGCAAGCTTATAAGTGAGCGTATGAAACACCTACTTTATGAGGTAATCATTTACTATAAAGGAAGTAGAAGTTAGGATGAATAGTGAAGTTCCGAGGTTCTTAAGATTCACCACTTAGTTCTCGAATACACAGATTTAGTAGAGGTGGCAAATGGGCAAGCCGGGGCTAACCGTCTTTACAAGTAACCTTTTGGTAGAGGCTGGGCCAAACTTAAACACTTTTTGTCCAAAAATTTGAATTTTCTAGGACTAATTAGTGTTTCCTCGTAAATAATAATTTGATTTACCCAACAGAGTGATTTAGGAGGCTTACATATATGTTTTGAAAGACTTGGTAGAAGTAGTAAATGGTCGGGTCAGGTAACCGTTAAGAGCGGGTAATTATTTGGTATGGCTTGGATTACCTTGAAACAGTTTGTCCAAAAGTTTTAATTTTCTAGAACTAATTAGTTTGTCAACAAATAATTAATAATATGTATAATCTGATTTTCTGAATGAGAAATGATTCTGAGGCCTAAAAATCAACCTAACAAGGAGCTTAAGACAAATGACAAATTCAAAGGTAGATACAAGGAGAAAAAAACGGCATGACATGTCTTACATTTTGAAGGATTTTTAGGCCTCCCAATTATGTTTCCTAATCATTTTTCTTTCTGAATAAATGACTTAAAGAAGTTTTATGCGCTAAACATACACTTTGAAAGACTTTTAACCCATTTGGCCCGTTTCTTATGAGCTGATTTATTGTTGTACCTGTTTAAACTGTTTGAAATAAAACACAATTGACTTAAAGAAGTTTTAAGCGCTAAAAATACACTTTGAAAGACTTTTAACCCATTTGACCCGTTTCTTATGAGCTGATTTATTGTTTTACCTGTTTAAACTATTTGAAATAAAACACAACGTGAATCAACCCATTCATAAGTGAATTGCTTGTTGCTACCTCTACAATTTAGTTTCTTATTTGCTAGGAGCATCAGGATTTCATTCCTCAAAATAGGTTGTAGTTTCTTTAGTTACCATGTTCTTTTGTGGTTGATGAATCATGACTGTTTTTTCATATGATTGGGGTTTTCTTATATTATTTCAAGATGTGTACCCTTCAAACTTAATGGTACATGAATTTACAACAAAAAAAATACATTGTGCACTGCTCTTATGATTTCATTATACAGTCTCATCGTTTTTAGGCTCTTTGCTACACAGGTTCCTGTTAGGGTTGCTGGTGGGCTATTATTTGAACTTTTAGGGCAGTCAGCAGGTGATCCATATGTTGAAGAAGATGATATTCCAGTTGTTTTAAGATCATGGCAAGCACAAAACTTTTTAGTAACTGCATTGCACGTCAAAGGTTATGCAGCAAACATCAACATCCTAGGAGTTTCAGAAGTCCAGGTTTTTACGTGCAACTGTCATTGCATATGGTTTTATTGGAGGTGGTAATTTTGACTCGTTTGCTTATCAATGAGTGGAATTTTTTGGTGTTTTATCTCAAACCTGTCAAAATGCAAATGTTTAGCTAAAAGGGGAAAGGGTCAATTGGTCCAATAAGTTGAAAGTTGCCTAAAGTCTATTTCTTAATGCATCTCTTAACTAATTTTATTCAGAGATTTTGTTCTATACACAATTAATGTATTTATTTGAACTGTTTTATAAAGTAGATAAGTGATAGTAGGTCAACCCAACCTGACCACGCTTGTGTCAAGCCCTACCTAGAAATGACCACTTTCACCCGAACCCATTTGGCCTGTGATACACCAGCGAAACAGAAAGAAGGAAAAGATAAGCCACCAATACTATTCGTGTATTCTAGGAGGAGGCAAAATGAAAATATTACAAGTGGCTAATTAGTTTGTTACGATATTATTGTTATTTATAGGAGAGCATTGTGTGGGTCAGGGGTAAGATTGAGTTTGTTGCAATTGGTATTGGCTCCCTGCGTGGAGAATAGGGATCCTTCCCTGAACCTTCCCTTGATTTTGCTTTTGAGTATTTGAATAAAGCTCTCCTATCATCTTTTTAATCAAATTGCTCTCAACTGTGCTTGAATTCCTGTTTCGATTCTTATCATATCATTATTGTTATTTATTGCTAATCTGATTTGGGATATTTGGTTGTTCTTTGAGATCTTGCTAGACTACCGTGGTTAGTGGATGACTCCAACGATGTGACAATTTGATATGAGAAACCTAGATTTTCCATGCTGTTTTTTTAACTACTTATTCATAAGTTTGGTTGGCTATAACTCTGCACTAAGTTCATTTCTAACATCTGCAGAATTAGAGGTGGGAATCTTAGCCCGTTTACCTAGAAATGGTTGATTAGGGTTAACAAGTCAAATTGCAAAACTTCTAAAACTTGGTTAAAATGGAAAGGGCCAAAAGCTTCAAACCACTAGAAAGTGACATGAAATGTGTGTTTTTTTAACTATTTATTTTGTTTACAAACCTTTTAAATTCCTTACTGGGAAAAATTATATTGTTACTTTATTCGTAAAATTATAGGAAAAGGAAAAATATTTATTTGCTTCTCAATTCCAAGACTCCCAACTGTTTTGACCAGTATAAATTATTGTCTCGACCTTAACCCTTTTGACTTGCTACCCAACCCACTTGAATCCTCATTTGGCCAAATTTCACATTTTCCTAGGATAATTCATCTGACATGTAAAAGATGACATTAGTTTTGTTAATGAAATATGTTTTCAAAGGAAAAGCATCAAGTCATTTGTAAACAAGAAATATTATGTAGAGTACAATGTATTAGGGAGACAATCGATAGCCCACCACCCTACACTAAATCGATAAATAAGCTTATATAATTGCACAACTACTATTCTAGCACTTGTCAATTAGAGCATAAACTTTGAACCTGCAATTTGCCACAATTAGTTAAGAACCTTGTAGGGTGCTCGTCTCTGAAAAATAGCCAAAACTGGATCAATAAATGGGGTCAATAAAAGTGGCCAAATTCTTTGCTTTGTTAGGATATTGTTGGGTCATCTTGTGATTTCAAGTAGTTCTCTTCCCATAATTTTCCTCTACTTCTCGAAAAGGTCCCCATCATATAGATAGTAGCTTACCTTCCAGTCACGTGAAATGGACTTATGCAACATTCACATGAATGGAGTGGACATGAATTTGAATGTCTTAGGCTCGCGTCACATGTACATAAAAGGTCAACTCCATCCATGGTGGTATCCAAACACTCCAGATTCTAATAAGCCTGCAAGGAAAACTCCTGCATACACAAAAGAGAACACTAGAGGTAAAGACAAACAAGTATATACAAATAAAGCAAAAATGTCTTGTGTTTTTGCTTTTTTAAAGTAGTGACTTTGTTGGTCAATTTATAGTTCACGTTGTTCTCTGGCTTCTATACTTCCTCACTCTACATTCTTTGAGTACCTTTTGTGCTTCCTCATCATTGCACCCTCAGGTATCTTGCTGAATTCTCAACCTTTATCCTTGGCGGACTATAAATCAACTTTTCTCAGAAGTGCCTCATGATGGATTCACTTAATGGTTCTATTTATTTCTATCTTAATTAGTACTTCATTTGTAAGCTCTTTGGTTTGATATTATACATGCTATTCCATCACCACCCCACTGTCAATACTCATTAGATAATTCTTAACACCTTTGTTTAATAAAGAAATGCATTTTGCTCACCTTCACCTTATTTGGCTCCCTCGCTTTACTGTTTACAGTTAAATGGTTCAGCTAGTCAAGACGTAGTGGCTTCTGCCCCAACGAGCTTCCTTGAAGTTATATATATATATATATATATATATATATATA
>BJCO01362166.1:0-15316 GCA_018326465.1 Flaveria floridana
AATTTGAAATGTAGATGGCAGTGGTTAAAGCTAAATTGGAGAAGGTGAACACGGAGAATCAGAAATTGCGAGAAGAGTTGAGTCAAATAACGGTGAGATACAACACGCTACAAACGCATCTCGTGACGATGATGCAACAAAATCAGTCAAACGAAGATCATAAAACCGATCACAATGGAGTTACTGATGCCATGATTGTACCGAAATCGTTTATGGATCTAAGTTTATCAGCTCCGGCAACCGATGATCAGAATTCACAGTCGTCGTCGGATGAGGGGAGAACTCACGGTGAACATTCACGATCACCACCGCTTACTGATAAACGGGAAGAGAGCCCCGAAGAACTATCGAATAAGGCTCGAAGGATGAATTCGTCGAACAATAACCCTAACGTTAACATCGATCAAGCTACTGAAGCAACGATTCGCAAAGCTAGGGTTTCTGTTCGTGCTCGATCAGAAGCTCCGACGGTATAAATTATAAACGATAAATCAACAGATTACTAAACGATGTTTAATATTCATAACTGATTTCGTTAGGTTGTTAGATTGCAGATGGATGTCAATGGCGGAAATACGGTCAAAAAATGGCCAAAGGAAATCCATGTCCACGAGCATATTACCGGTGCACAATGGCCGCCGGATGTCCGGTCAGAAAACAAGTACGATTCCGATCTCCGGTGATCGTTAACAATAATATCATTTCACTGAGATTAATCTCATGATATCAAGTAATGGATTATTAATTTATTATGGTGTATGTTGCAGGTGCAGAGATGTGCAGACGATAGAACGATATTGATCACCACCTACGAAGGCACTCACAACCACCCTCTACCGCCGGCGGCGATGGCGTTGGCCTCCACCACGTCCTCCGCCGCGAGGATGCTACTCACCGGATCGATGCCGAGCTCCGACGGCGTTATCAACTCGAATTTCTTAGGGAGAACGTTCCTTTCGTGTTCTTCAAGCATGGCTACAATTTCAGCCTCTGCTCCGTTCCCTACTGTTTCGTTAGATTTGACGCAAACGCCGGATCCGTTGCAGTTCCGGCACGGCGGAGGGCCTTTTCCGATTCCGTTTCCGATCAATCAGAACCAAGGTTTTTCCGGTCAAACCGCCGGCGTACCGCCGGGGGTTTCCGGTGTAGATTTGTACAACCAGTCGAAATTCTCCGGGCTACAGATGTCGCAAGCTGCAGCTCCGCCGTTGCACCACCACGCGGCGTCACCGGCGGCTTTGGCTGACACCGTCACCGCCCTCACTGCTGATCCGAATTTCTCTGTGGCTCTAGCGGCAGCTCTTTCGTCGGTGTTAGGTCGCAGTGGCGGTGTTGGTGGTGGCGGTGGTGGTGGCGGCGATAACAACAATGGCAATGGAGACGTGAGAGCCACCGATAGCAATATCAATGGCAGTGGAAATACTATCAATGATAATAGTCAAGGGAATAATAAAGTCAACAACTCGAGTTTTTGAGGCAGTTAATGAGGAATAATAAAGAGGGTTTAGTTTTTTCTTTTTCTTAAAGAAAAATATTTGGTTGATTATTAATTTATACAAAACTTTTTTTTTTGGTTATTTTAGGTTTTTGTGCTAAGAGGAGTTGGTAAAGATAGATTTTTTCATTATTTGGTACTAACTCATATGAAATTAGAATTTAACCGAACTCTTACATTCTTTTGTCTAGATAATATTATATTTTGTTGAAATAATGTGAGTGAATGAGACCCACAATTTTGTTAGTGAACACTTTGAGGATTGACAAACGAAGGCAGAATCCCATGAGACCAGTTATTGCTGGAGAAAACTCGTGTCTTCTTATCAACTCTACCTTGCATGATCGATTCTTTACCTTCCTTTTCACCAGTTTTACTCCCTTCTCCCATCTCCTATCTATAATATGTCCTATGTAGCTTTTACATAAGTACACTCCTCTGTTGATCTTCATCTTCGACCAACCGTTCAGTTAACAAATTTGCATATATACATAATAAAACATAATGTTAAATATGCTTAATGTTATTTTAATTAAAAAAATCATGATTATTAATTTATCTTAAAGGTGATGACACATTATCACAATAATAACGACTTAACATTTGATCTCAATCCTATAACTCAAGTCTCATAGTTTGGTCCCTAGATTCCAATCTTTCTTGTCGCCCCGGGTCACTCCTCCACCTTTACAATCCATGGTCACGACCTTCTTTGCTGCTTCACTCCAATTGAATTTTCTTCTTCGTGTACAGTTACGCTGTTCACAACCTCATCATCCTTGCGATTCTCCCACTCTAATGTTCTCTACACCTCATCTCTCATGTTTTACTTAACCATGTTATACTTAAAAGTTTCACCTCGTCTCGATTGTTCTCTTAACCTCCAACGATCTCAACAATATACAACGTTAGCAACAACATTTACAGGAAGTATATACATAATTATTCTAGACACTGAAAGTTTTGACGAAATTTATTTATCAGTTGATCATGGTGTTATTTAATGGGTCCGAGGTGTGATTACGAGTAAATAAGAATAAAATATTGTCATTTGAGAAAATGGTTTAACCAGTTTTACTATTTTTACATATAGTTAGGTTGTTAAAACTTAAGATGATTCAAGTTACAAGTAACATTCATGATATCATGACGAAATTCAACTTTAAAAAGTTTATGTTTGGGAATCTATGACCACCTTTTTCTTCTCTAAACCTAATTATGTTGATATTGACACACAAATTTTCTCTAATTTTCCTAGTCTTTTAAATAAATGATAAAAATAAATTTAATTAATAATAAAATAAAAAAAGAAAATGTGATTCATTAATAATAAAAAGGTATAAAATTTAAAGAAGACTACATAATAAAAAAAATACTAATTTAAAAAACAATTTATCCGTCAAGTGCTGGTATGTGGACTCTTGAAATATGTTCAACGAGATCTGCCCGAATATTGTGGGAGGTTTTTGGGAACATAATTATCTAGTGGTCTCGACATTTTCTTGTAGTCCATCTTGGACAGGGGAGCTCATATTTATGAAATAAACATAAAGCATAGCTATCGTCTTGTAAGATCATATTGTATAATAGCAACAAATGTACATGACGTCTTTAATATTGCGCAATGCGTTGATCATGTTGGGACTCGAACTATAGCCTGACAACTTTTTGAACGCACCAAAAGCACATTACACGTCTTTTCGAGCAGCTTATTGTGCTTTCTTGAATCTTGTTCATTTATCGATGGTTGGAAATGAATTTTTTTTCACAAAATAAGCCTCGCTTGCTTTATCATGTCGACTGAATAACATACATGTTTGAATTGTGATCCATTTACTTGAAATGAACAATGAGACGTAGTACCATTGAATACATTGTTGTTTAATGAAGATTGATTATAAACATTGATATTGTTATTGAACCCTAGATACCAGAAAAATGGACCACACATTTGAATAATATTAACACCAAATAGGTCAAGAGATTCACATGAAGTCTTTCAGACGTCTTCATTTACTCGTCACACACGTCAAGAATTGTCCGGTTAGTTAACTACGAGAGCCGGTCCCTAGAGATTGAATAAATGGTAGTGGATTAAACTAATAAAAATATTAACGGGCCCTAAGTTTCAATAAGTCAAATTAATTTAATGCCATTGGATTTGTTAATTAGTTTGTTAATAGTCTATAGGTTTTTTTAAATGTTATACATACATACGTACCTACGTACGTACGTACGTACCTACGTACGTACGTACGTGCGTGCCTACGGGCGTGCCTACGGGCGTGCCTACGTGCGTGCCTACGTGCGTGCCTACGTGCGTTGATACGTACGTGCCTACGTGTGTTGATACGTACGTGCCTACGTACATAAATACGTACGCGCATACTTACGTAAATACGTACGTAAATACGTACATACATACGTACATAAATATGTACATACATACGTAAATATATACGTAAATACATATATATATATATATATATATTAAAAAAAATTAGGTCCCTGAGTAGATTGGACCTTGGGGAGTTGCCCACCTCGCCACGCTCAAGACGGCCCATCTTAACTACCATATTGCCAATGTACCACTTACGCAGCGAAGTGATAAACCTTTTCACATTTAGCATTTCAAGATACCTTAAAAATGATATAGCCTTATATTCAACCGTAGTTTGCAAAAGTAACTTTCTAAGCATTCAAAACCTTTTTTTGAAAATGTTAGCACCATACAGACAACCTTACCGAAATAATATTTCATAAGATGTTGGTGAGTAGCCACACGATTCTTATTTATATATGTGCTCGTATTTAAATTTTTTAACCTATAAAAACCATAATATAATCTGAGCTATATTCGCATAAGTGTTGTCATAACATCAAACGAGCTATTATCATCGAAGGTCAATGACGAAAATCTAAACTAGATGATATTGATAATGATAATATGATGATGAATCTATATTTTTTAAGTGAGTTAGGGAAGAAATATATGCAACTTTTCAGAGAGTTTGTGCGGAAATTAATTTAATTATATAGCCTTTAAAGGAAGATTAATTTTTCCTCAAATATTCTAGGTGAGGGGTGGTGATGGGGGAATTATTTTTTAATTGTTGTTGAAGTATATATTCAGTAAGCTTGGTTGTTGTTCAACAAAAAACTTAGCAGGTCATTCACTTTTTTTTTCAAAGCTACTCACATAAGGCGGTGTTCCCACTCGACTAAAATGTCAAATCACCCTCCCCCACCCGTTTCTGTAACAACACCACCCACCCGAAGCGTATTGACGGTTAATGAAAATAGTGATAATGTGATTAATTTGAAATAAAATGTAAGTAACATGGTTTTTCGGAAAACAAACTTGTGGAAACAGTTATTTCGGTAACAATTTCGAGTTTTGGAAGGCTAGTGATGAAAATGTTCATGCTAGAAAACAATGTTCCATTTTCAATTTGGTGACTAAAATTAAAAGATTGTTTGTATCGTATGGTCGAAAATTAGAAGTAGAAAATAAATTTCAAAAGAGTTGGTTATTATATATAACCCATTTAGAAGTGTCGGTGGGCTTCCCACCGCCCCGACAATTGTTAGCATCTAGTTGGTCTATTAAACTGACTTTTTTTCCCATTTTCTGTAAACAATGTGCGTATATGTAACTGTACTTCTGCTTTAAAACAAAAGGCTATACAAATACTGCCTACAACTATTTATTTTTATTTTTTTATTATATTTTCTTGACCTTTTTATTTTTTTTAGTTTTATCCTTTTTTCTTATCTGTTTAATATTTTCTTTGATTTTTTTCTTACAAGCTACTATAGTTATATTAATAGGTTGCAAAGTTACAAAGTTTGCAATACGCCATGTTAATATTATTATATGACTTCACGAGAACCTGTAGATCTTTTGTTTAAATCGTTTTGTTTAAACTATTATATCACAATGTACGTAACGTTGTGTTCTTTTACTATGTGTATTAATGTCCAATGTTGGATCATTGGTTACGAATGTCCAGCCGCGGGTAACTTTACTCGTTATTTAACATGTAATTTTACTGTTTTTCTTGCTAGCGTGGTGAATCAAGGGTTCTTATTGACGACATATATAACCTGAAAGGGTCCTACATGAACATTTGGATACATAAAAAGGGAACAAGTAAACTGCGTACTGTAGGAACTGTCTTATTCTGCACCTCCGTATAAAGCATTTCTTAACATACACGCTTAATTTCACATTGTTTCCCTCACGCAGGTTCGTCTCCTCTGTTGTTACGATCGTCTCCGATTACTCGATTTCTACTAGTATTGTATCAATTTCATCTACATATTGCTATAATTGCTCATCTGTTTTGTTTAATTTGTCTGAACTGATACTGATTGTCGGTGATCGTTTTGATCGCCGTGAAATTTGGGCTAAATGGTTTGTGATTAGGTGCTCTTACACGTATAGTTGATTTGATTCGGCTAATCTTACGTTATAGAGGAATTGTGATCTAGAAGTTGCAAAGTGGGATTTGGTTGTGGTATGGAGGGTTTTTGCTAGGCTTTGTTTTGTTTTTGATGTGTTTGCGATCATTTGGATTCTATTGGAGCGATCTTTAATTTATACATGATGATGATTTAGATAGTGGCTGGTGATTGACTATAGTAAAGTGTGGTTACATTCGTAGAGTATTTGAAGTGTGATTTGGTTGAAGTAAAAGCATAAGTTTTGATTTGGTAACTGTTTTTTGTTTTTCTGAATATGCAAATCTGCGATTGTAATTTGTGAAGATACAATGGAATTTTCATTATTTTTTTTGACGTTTAGTTGTGAAATGAAATAGATGATTCATGTGATATTAGAGTTGAATTATCTGAATTATTTTGTAATGTTTGATATTGGCTAATGCTCGTAGTTAGTGATTTTAGAGGAAAATTTTAATTGCAGTGCTAGAGATGGGTACTCTGTTCAAATCGAGTTTGCTTTTGTTGTTTCTTTGGTTTCTTCTGTCACCTGCTGCTTCGTTGGGTCCTAATGCTGGATTGGTTAGAGTTGGACTTAAAAAGAGGAGATTTAACCAATTGAACCAAGTTGGTGGACATCCTGGCTCTGGTGAAGGGAATGCTAGAAGTAATTATGGTGTTCGTGGTAATTTCAGGGATTCAGATAGTGATATAATTTCCCTAAAAAATTACATGGATGCTCAGTATTATGGTGAGATTGGTATGGGTACTCCACCTCAGAAGTTCACTGTGATTTTTGACACTGGTAGTTCTAATCTGTGGGTGCCTTCTGCAAAGTGCTATTTTTCTGTGAGTTTGTCTCATCTTGGTGTTTTGAATTCCTAGTAAAACCCTTCTCGCTCTCACATACACACACGCGTGAGCACACACTTTGCAGTCTGTTATGACTTGATGGATTTTAAGTTCCATCTGGTTCTGATCATTCTTAATATGAATGCAGGTCGCTTGCCTTTTTCACTCAAAGTATAAGTCTAGCCACTCAAGTACCTATGAGAAAAACGGTATGTTTCCATTTCTGGTTCCTTGATGTACTTGATCCAAAAAGAAGAAAAAAAGTGTTGAAAGGGACAATTATAAAATGAGAGGGTTGTTTATTATTGACCTTTGGTTAATTTGCTGTTAAAGTAATCAACTTGTATTTGACCATCAAGTGTTAAGCTTCAATGTCATACCTTGATCCCTTGAACTCAGGCACTATCATTTGTATTAGCTCTGATTGCCAATGTTTTATTTTTTAAGGAGCTTTAGTTTTTATGTTATTCATGTCTCATTCAGGGAAATCTGCTGCAATTCAATATGGAACTGGCTCTATCTCTGGTTTCTTTAGCAAAGATTCTGTCAAAATTGGCGACCTTGTTGTTAAAGAGCAGGTCTTTAAATAAAATGTGCATCTAATGTAATAAATGCAATGTTTCATCTAGTTTCTTCATCTTGACATGTCATCATTTTCAGGATTTTATAGAGGCAACTAAAGAGCCTGGTATCACTTTCTTGGCAGCCAAGTTTGATGGTATACTTGGCCTTGGGTTTCAAGAAATTTCTGTTGGGGATGCTGTTCCTGTTTGGTAATAGCTGACTCATCTCCTGTTACTGAACTTTTCATTCATGGGATAATGTATACAAAAGTTATAACTAAGGCCACCTGGATGTTAAAGCATCTTTAGAGGTCACTCAAGTATCAGTTTGGTTTCGTTTATGTTGGTTACTGGAAAAATTGAAAATAATTAAGTGCCTTTAAATTTATAGCTTTTGTCACTTCTTGATTTGTAAATACGACTAAAATAGTACTGCATTTACTCAAAATGCGTTTTTGACAATCCATCTAGATTCTAGACTTGATTTTTTGAGTAGATTTGAGGCATTTTGTCATTTTTTACAACTCCATATGTGAAAGAAGCTGGTGTTTTATCATTTTACAATTTTCCACAAAGTTTTTTTCTAGAATTGACATATATGAAACCGTATTGATACTTGAGTGCCTAGAAAATAGTTGTACTACTTAGGCTTAGCAGAAACCCTTGAAACTTAGGTGCCCTATGTATGCATTCTCCCTTGATTTTTTTGTTTGAAGTTTCATAATTGACTTTCTTTTCTTTGTTTAAATTGAATATCATTTTAGGTACAATATGGTGAACCAAGGCCTTGTTCAAGAACCCGTATTTTCATTTTGGCTTAATCGCAATACTGATGAGGATGAAGGGGGTGAACTTGTGTTTGGTGGGGTTGATACTAATCATTTCAAGGGAGAACACATATATGTCCCTGTGACTCAAAAAGGCTACTGGCAGGCGAGTCTTCTTTTATTTATATTTTTTATTTCACTATGATGGTTCTGCATGAACTTGTATTTGATTTAGCTGTTTATCTTGTGACAGTTCAATATGGGTGATGTTCTGATTGGTGATAAAACAACTGGTAATTTTGTAGCATTTGTAATTGTCCTTTTTTATAGCTTTGATACCTTGTGGATTAATCCTGTAAACCATTATTAAAGTTCTGAATTTTACATTTCTGACGTCATTTTTATTTCAGGATTTTGCAACAATGGTTGTGCAGCAATTGCTGATTCTGGAACTTCTCTGTTGGCTGGTCCAACGGTATGTATATGTTTATATGCAATTATAAGCTTTGACACAAGTAAACTGGACAAATATATGAATTTGCAGTCTGTTTGTATACTTCTCTCTTGTTCAGTTATGCTAGACCCTACATAGAATAAAGTATGAATATTATGATAGAATGACCTGAAACTTCCCCTCATCATGGGAATGACCATTAACACATGTATTTATTTCAACAGGCCGTTTTAAGACAATCAATAAGACATACATAAAATAGGGTTTGTGTTCTATACATTGTGGGGCTGACTGATTGCCTATGCAATGTTGATACCTGTGACCTACTTGGGTGCAGCCTTGCGGATAGACATGACTAGTAGGTTTAGAGGTGGCAAAGTGGTTGATGATACAGTTGGGCAACCAGACATGAAACTGACCTGTCTAACAGTAACCAAGGTTCAGCATTGTTTTACTAAAACGTCACTTGAACTTATTTTTTATACTGCGAAAACCATACAAGTTTCAACACTATTCCATCGGTTTGAAGTGATTCATATCTGGTTAAAATCTAGCGATCTAAATGGAACAAATATGAAACTTGGCTACTATTTAGTTCTGTTTTCAAGTTTTAACCTAAGGCAATGGGCGACTTGAAAATAGAAGTCACTAAATAGTAATCAAGTTTCATCAAGTGTTTCATTTAAATTACTGAGTTTTAACTAGTTATAAATTTTTTTACAACAATCAAACAATGAAACTGGAGTTTTTTTGCTGTTGGAAATATTTTAGTGACTTAAGTGGAGCAATATTGAAACTTGCTTACTATCTAATGATTTTGATCATTTTCTCCTGCAGAGTAGAAGTGAAAATAAAAACATCATCTCTTTTTCTCTAGTTATAATGGAACACTATTATGCATCAATTTTGTTATGTCCTTATGATCAGTTTATTACAATACATCTATTGTGGTTGTGCAGTTTAAATATATATTCTTCTGGCATGACATGTCTAAGTAGTTAATCAGCTCTGTTCTGCTGCCTGATACTAACATCCTTCAATAATATTAAACTCTTTTAGGCTGTTATTACACAAATTAATCAAGCCATTGGTGCTGCTGGAATTATGAGCCAACAATGCAAGACAATGGTCAATCAATATGGAAAAACTATAATTGAGATGCTACTATCTGAGGTACGTGCACTTATTTCTCTTTCTTCCTTGGTTCTGGATGTTATGACTTTTATTCTTTTTTATGTAATAAATTTATACATTTGGTAAATGGTGCTAAAGGAACACAAAAGGTCCTAGGTCTGAAAGTTGCAATCTGTCTTAGTTCCTAACATTTGATTGAAAAGCCTAGTTAGGCCCGAATGTCCAGTTATAAAGACTGCCCCTTGAGCCCAATTAAGAAAATTGGTTTCTCCATATAATATGCGTAATTTCCTTATTTTTGTATACTATATAGCATATAATCGTTTCATTAGTTTAGTTATTTTTACATGCCATGTTGATATGCATATCTATATTCTTTTGCATTAAAAAGCTTATTTGAGTTGCTTTTTAGCATGAAAATACTTTTTTGATTCCTAACAAAATTTAAGTTTTTTTTAAATATCAAATTCTTGTTTTAATCTACCATATATATTTACTATAGAGAAAATTGCAAAAATGGTCCCTATGTTTGACCATATTTCAAGTTTGGTCCCCAAATTTTAAAATTTGCAAACCTTAGTTCAAACATTTGGAATTTTGTTGCAAGTTTAGTCCCCACTGTTAGTGCCCGTTAGTTTTTAACGGTCTGGGGACTAAATCTGTAATATGATTAAACCATAGGGACCAATTTTGCAATTTTCTCTAAAATTAAAATTTTATAAAAATTCAATAAATTTTAGAAAAATTAAAATTAAAGTTAATTAATAATAAAATTTAATAATAGTAAAAAAATAAAATAAAGATTAAAAAAATAAAATCAAATTTAAAAAGTAAATAAAAGTAAAAATAAAAAAAGTAAATTGGTCCCTATGGTTTGATCAATTTTTATACTCGTATTTTTTTGATAAACATTATTGATCTCTTTACACTACATCAACAAATATGGCTTAATCAAAATAGATGCTACAGTTCATGCATCGCATATTATGTCCCTTGTAAATAACATTTATATAATTTAAAGGTAAAGTGAGTTGAGTTGATAAAAAAAAGAGGCATGGGTTTGATTTAAATATAAAAAGGTGAATAAAATATGATGAACTAATTTTTAGAAACATAAAAAATAATAAAGAAAAGTATGGCAAGTAGTGAAGAAAAAATAGTTTGATAAATACATTTTTAATATAACAACCTCTTAGTACCTATGTTTTTATGTTTAAGAAGTATGAATGTGTAAAGAATGAATGATCATGTGACGTCATATGGATAGACAAATGATGGTGATAAAAGACAGTTAATTTCTTTTTTTGTTTTAAACTTTATATACTTTTTTTATTTTTGCTCTTAGTTACTAAATTTGCAAATTTTAAAATCTGGAGACCAAACTTGCAATATGGTCAAACCACAGGGACCATTTTTGCAATTTTCTGTTTGCTATATTTGAAAATAAATTATAATAAGTAATTTAATGCTTAAATTTTATGGAGTTTATTTTGGGAACTTACTGCACCGTTCTATTTGTTCTGTAGACCCAACCTGAAAAAATCTGCTCTCAAATGAAGTTATGCTCTTTTGATGGTTCTCATGATACTAGGTCAGTTTCATGCCTTTGTACTTTTGCATACTCTAGTTTGTCACTAATTTTGTTGGTATTCATAATCATTATAGTAAATAAATAAAAGAGAATGGAGAACATATATATGTTATAAGCAGTTAACCTTCCACGTTTTTTCAGCATGATAATTGAGAGTGTGGTTGACAAGAATAATGGAAAATCATCTGGTGTACATGATGAGATGTGTAATCTCTGTGAGATGGCAGTTGTTTGGATGCAAAACCAGATCAAGCGCAATGAGACTGAAGATCAAATAATTAACTATGTTGATCAGGTGAAGTGACTTTAGAACCCAATTAGAATACGTGAATCAAAAGTAGAGGTGGTAATTTGACCCATCTACATATGGAACGGGTCAAATTCCATTTTATGCTTAAAGGAAAACGCGTCAAATGGGTCGAAACCCTCCCAAAGTTTATTTATTTTTTAATATTCATAAACCCTCTGGAACAGTTTATACAAAAGATTAGGTGTTATCACTGAAATAATTTAACCTTTGTAATTACTTGTGACACACTGATTATTTATAGAAAAGATATTCTGGACATTAAGTGTTTCAGGTCAACCTACCTGATCATTTTGCCACCTCTAATCAAAAGAAATGTAGAAAAAAATTGTTTGATGAACTCATGTTTTTTAATTTTATTTTACAGCTGTGTGAGCGATTGCCAAGTCCAATGGGAGAATCTGGAGTTGACTGCAACAGTCTTTCATCTATGCCTAATATTGCATTTACCATTGGTGGTAAAACTTTTGACCTCCCACCTGAACAGGTAACCTTATAACATTATCCGGATTCATATTTTTGTCATTTTGTTATTTGAATAAGGGTAATTATTCATAACCCAAATTAATATATATTATCGTTGTTAAATCTCCCATGATCGATTAGTATGTCCTGAAAGTTGGTGAAGGAGCAGCAGCACAATGCATCAGTGGATTTACTGCTCTTGATGTGGCACCTCCTCGTGGGCCCCTCTGGTACAGTCATCAGCTCTTATTGCCATCATGACTATCTCTGTTTATCACTATCACAAAAATTAACAAACTTTATTTGGATTTATTACTTTTTGATGAGTTGTTTCATGTTTGGTAGGTCTTACACCTGAAATTCAAGTTTGGTAAAATGAGTGGTTTGGGTAATGGGTCGAAGTGGATAATTTTTAGTTGGGTTGACGCAAAACACCATGGCCAATTGGCCATGTTTTTTAGGGTTTTACACTGAAATCCAACTTTCACCTTTTGTTATCGTCACGATGGAAAAATGTTTTTCCTATCATCTTACATTTTTATGCAAATAATCTTGAGCATGTGAAATGGTGACAGTGGCACATAATCACGTCATCCAAAATCTGGTGCTATCTCACCGTTAAACGTTTTTTCCCCTTAATGTTAATGATAAAAAGGTGAAAGTAAGTTGCACTGTCATGTAGATAACCCTATTTTTACATGTCTTATTAATAATCAAGTTTTCATTTAGTGTTACAAGAATAATAATCATCAAACTTTTCGAATAAAAGGATTTAGAAAGGTACCTTTTGGGTGATTTTGACCTGTTTGACGTATTTCCTTCATGTTTATGTTTTCATTTACTCATTTGACCCGAAGTAAACAGGTCGAAAATGCCATCTTTACCTTAAATAATATGGATATTTCAATGCAGGATCTTGGGAGATATTTTCATGGGCAAGTACCATACCGTGTTCGACTACGGTAAATTACGAGTCGGGTTTGCAGAAGCTGCTTGAGACCTTTCTCTGTTTTATCATCAACCTGCTTGTTTTCTGTAAATGTACCAATAAATATATGACGTATAGTAACTCTAACGTGTGCTGGCATGTATTTACCTGTGGACAGGGTTAAAACTCGGTGTTTGTTTACCGTCTTTTGTGTTGTGTAAGGCTTGTGTTAAATTTGACCGTTTCACTTTCTTGCTTGTTAGAAGCATCAAGTTCTGATGTGATCTATCATTTTATGTCCGCGTTTGTCCTTTGTATTGTACAACATAGTGTGTAGTATTATACTGTGTTATAATCCATTGATGCACATGAGACAAATGTGAGATATAGAAAGTAGGACACAATATTGCTAATATGAATGAAATCTAGTTTTAGTGTTAGGAAATTTTACTTTTATAAGTTATAAGTTCTTATATTTGGAGTGATTTCAAATCTTTTCTTTATCGAAACCATCCAAAAAAAAAAAACAAACAAACAAACAAACTATCTTGTGTGTTTTTCTCAAAACAAAATACAACTCTCTCATCATATATGTCTACTTCAGAACACCGAGTGTGCAATCACTCTCCCTCTCGAACTGGTGTTCGTGATAGATTTTAAATAAGTGACAGTGATCAAAGATAGAGTTCACAACTTCCTGTTGTTTCGATCTTATAGAAAGAGGAATTAGAACTCGAACTGTATTTTATCTACCATTAAATATTTAACGTTAACCACAGAGAAGAAAAGCAAAGAGACTTTAGGACTTAGGAGAATCTTAACATAAGACTTTGAGGTATAGTTATCCCTTGTTAATGCTCATTCTGTGTCATTATATCATCACATCATCCTTTTTACCTATCTTTAACTATAGAAATACTCATAATCCATCATTTCATCATTTTTTAACTTTTTAAAATATATTACTGAGAGAGAGAGAGTACTAAACTTTATTCACAGTTGTGGCGTGGTGCTCTTGACGGTGCTTCTGTAACAAATAAAAACAAACATAACGGCTTATTATTTTAGAAGGAATGTGTAGATAAATTATAATATCAAATCTTAAAACTTGATTATGCAATTTTTTTAATATTAAATGCTTTACAAAACATTTAAAGTTAAATTTCCCTTGTGAGTTCTTTTGTTTCATTACGTGTTCATTCTAAAATTATAATAAACCAAGTACCATAAAATTGAGGAAACTTAAAAAAAAACATATAGAGTATATTTAAACGAAATCACAAGGAAAACTCTCATTAGGGACTAACATTTAGTGCAATACTTTTCATCCTTCCATAAAGTTGTGGAAACTTAAAAAAATGGAGTATACATACATAATACATAAAAGAGTGAATTGTTGTTTTCCTTCTTATTGTTTGCTTTATTTTCATACAAAAGACATTTATTATCATCTAGCTCCTCAAAGTTTTAAAAAATTATCATTTTCATCCAAAAAGCTTACTTCGTTAATTTAAAATAGAGTAAATTACCATTTGCATCCTTGAGGTTTGGTGATTTTAACCATTTGCATCCTTACAGTTTAAAAATCATCATATACCCCCTAACGTTTCATTTTTGTTCCCATTTTGGAAGCGGTCTCTCTACCTAACAAGATAGAGGAAAGACTCGCCTACACCTACCCTCCCCAGACCCTGCTCTTGAGTGGGATATACTAGGTTTGTTTGTTTGTTTCTATTGTTAAAAGACTAAACTACCCTTCATCTATCCACACCCCACCCTTTTCATATTCTCTCTATGTCTCTCTCTCTTCTCCCTTTTTATGTCCACCACCACTGCCACCGCAACCATCACGATCCCTGCACCATCGCGGTTGCCGCACCGCCACCGTCGCCGCACCGCCGTTGTCGCCGCACCACCACCGCACCTTAATCCTCATTACAACTTCTGGATCCAAATCGTAACTTCCGTTGAAGATCAGTTGTTTTTCGGTGAATCTGAATGTTACGTTTTTCACAGAGAGAATCGTTCCGGTGATGTTTTGATTCGGAACGATTGTGTTCATAGGGTGTTGGAAGCTACTCCAGTTACCGTACAACAGGTTCCCGTCGTCGGAGAGACGGAGGATCTGAGAACTGTTACCGGAGGACGTCGGAGCTCCGGGGAGGCTGGCTCCGACGAGGCGGAGCTCGCTGGAGGCGGTGATTGAGAGGGAGGATGATCGATTGACCGGAGAATCGGCGTTGACCGATCAGATTGTGGTAGTTTGGGTGATGTTGGCGTAGTATATGGAGAAGATGAAGCGGTCGGTGGTGTTTGG
>BJCO01362167.1:0-20940 GCA_018326465.1 Flaveria floridana
TATGAACTCAACAACCTAAAACCCACCAAAAACACACACACCGAACACACAAACACATGTAAGCATACAATCGAGACTAAGTCTATCCAAGAACATCTTAAAAACACAAATTCTTACCTTAAACTTCGAATTCTTCTTCTTCCTCTCTCTAGAATCCGAATTCTCCGCTCTTTCTCTCTCTAGAACCGAATGAGAAGAAGTGTGCAGAATAGAGTGGGCGGCCATGCCCACTTTTGTACCAAATTTTGATACTTTTTGTTATTTTGACACTTTTAACCCCTCTACTTGGGTTAAATTACATTTCCTCCTTTTATTCACGTTCATTGTTTCTTTCTTGTCTTTTAAAAATATCTAGGTGTTACAGTAAAGATGCTTGTGGATGGCAAATATAGAAACCATTGTTTCGTATCATCCTTCAATGTAAATTGAAACAACACAATCTTAACTTGATCCGGTGTAAACCTTTGTCCTCCAATTGTGCCACACACCATTTCAAATTCAGATTATGAAGGTAAGGTTCCTCAGTTCCTTTATCATAGAAAGATGGCAATATGTTCAATCCTTGTGATCTTACTTCAAAAGATCGACCATATGCAATAGGGCTTACTATTGGAGATGAGTTGATTGCAATTTGAGATCTGAAATGGCTTTCAACTCCTTGGATTGAGGCATGATGATGGACTTGCAGAAGACCATCATGATGTTGAGGAAAACCCGGTTGAGGATGTTTATTCATTGGTTGCCTCATGGCTCTTGGTGGACCTTAATTAGCCATTTGAAAGATTGGATTAAAATGATGATTATATCCCCCTGGATGTTGATAGCCATAGTTGAAACCAAATCCATCTTCATCTCCCCGTCCATATCTAGCATTCTAATTCTCATGCTCCATTCCATCATCCCAATTTTAATACCCGGTCTCTTATGTCTTCATCACCATTAACACCATCATTCCGGCTCGAGTTTGATTGATTAAACTACACTAAAGGATTTCTTGGAGCCTCGTAGTTAACATTTCTAACTGGTTCTTGCTGAATAGGTGGGTTGGATTATAGGTATACACGAGTATTTTCACCTATTTGGAATTATGGTGGTGGAGGTATAGGGTTTCCTTGAACTGGGTTAAATGGCAGGGCTAGTTGTTGAGGTAGTGGAGCATTTTGTGGTGGGAATAGTGGAGGAGGGATATCACCTAAAGGTTGTTCCCTTTATGGAGGAGGTTGATTGGACGGAGCACCTTGATTACCCGAGTTATTTATATTGTTGAGTGGATTACTTTCCGGTGTTTTGAAAAGTCTTCGTAAGATTCGACTAGCCTTGGTTGATGAAGTTCCTTCTTCAGACCACGTACTTCGTGGAATAGGAGCTGATGAAAGATTTGCCTTGTGAAAAACTCGGTTGTCTCGTGCTGTTTTCTCAATCTCAGGATCAAAGAGCAACGGTGAAGTCCTTCCGGAATGTCTCGTATGCATAAGAATCTTAAACTATCTGCACACAAGAAACAAATACCTGCGTAATTCCGAATGACAAATATAACAAATAAACTAAAAACAAGAAAAGAAAATATTTTTGGTTTTTTTATGGATTTTTAGGAAACAAAATAACTATTACTAACCACTAAGCGCAAGGATTCCCACGCAACGCCTCCATTTATGGATTTGGTTGAGAAATAATTAAATTAACAAAATAAAGTTTAGATTTTTAACAATCTTGTAGAAAAAGAACCCACTTCAGGATTCAGGTTTGGCAAAGTTATAATTTTTTCTTGGATGAAACCTAGTGAGGAGTCATTAGTGGTGACTTACACATGATAAGATTTAAGTGATAATCATGGATTAAAGCTTAAAGGACCTTATTCACATAATTACCAATTTGAATAATGAAACCCTAATTCTAATAATCAATCACACAATGATTAAAGACAACCAAAGTTATAGAATATTAAAATTAGGTTTAAACATAATCAACCCTTTTAAATAATCAAATCATAAATTAAATCCAAAATAAATTAAAAGGTTCAAGATCCAATCCCAAATCTAGGTTACAAACTAAGAAAAATAAGAACTTGCACAAACCCATCCCCCGAAGTGAATCACAGTCGAATTAGCCTTGCTTCATCATTGAATCTTCAAAGTCAATTGAATGAATCTTGTAGATTTGATGATCTTGATGTTAGAAGAGCTTGAGAATGATCAAAGATGGTTATTTTTCATCTAAGATTGTTGTGTGAAAAGTTAAAATTCGTATTAGGGTTTTTTCTTTTTAAATCCCTTCAAATTAGTTCAAATCTCAACAAAAACCTGGACCCCGGCGTCGGTGGCGCCTATGGAGGCGTCGGTGGCGCCACTTCTCTGTGCAACCTTGATTTTCATGTGTAACTTTCTGAGACCTTTTCGTTGACAGGTCGTGGGTCCCGTAACTCCTTTCCTAGCTCAAGTTATGCCCGTTTTAGAATATCGTTGCCGTACAACTTCGATTTATCATATCTTGACTTCTCGAGCTCCAATTATCATCCCGTTTCTTCCAATTTCTTCGTATTCTTCACATTTTACCTAAAAACACAAGATAATCCCAAACTCTATTTCTCATAAATTACACGTAAAACCCGAAAATAAAGCTGTTAAACATTGAACTTTTACCACCCGATCAGTTATTTGTTTTATATGGTTTACGATAAGCTGGCACGCAAGCAAAGCCAAGATGCGTAACGCAATGGAAAAATGAGAAAACTCACCGCGTAACACATGAGTAAAACGATTTAAAAATTAAATTTAAACTAGGTTTTACCCCATCGCTTCCGGCCACCGCACCACCTGACCCCTTACCTCCCTCTATGGACTACCATACCACCAAATATGACACATGCATACATTTGTTTTCTTTTTAGACACCTCATCACGCTACTGAACACTTGAATTGATCAGCACAGGGAGTTGTGGTGCCCCTGGTGGCCGCGATGCAACAGGAGGATAGTGCGGCGGTGGTGACGAGTGAACGACGATGGTGACGAGTGAACGACGGTGAAAGAGGGGTTGTGGTGTCTCTCTTTTTAAGTTGGACACCAAGAACACTCTTAAACCACACGTAGATCATATAGAACAAACTATTCATTGATGATTAGTCTGTTACTCAACCATCATGCACCCTAGCATAAGCAAAACAAACTTATACCATGATGCAATAAAAGGTGGCAGCTTACTATTCCATCTCATGGATAATAAATATAGTATAATTCTATAAATTAAAATAAATAAAAAATAATTTGTAAATAAAATAAATAAAGAAATAACAGACAATAAAATGTATTCATAATAAGATTAAATTTAGTATTTTTATTTTACAATAAAGGATAAAACTACCTAACCGAGAGAATGAAGATGAGCCTCATGTAATGACAAGTCTCGAATAATTGCGAGCATGCAATTTTTTAGACCTAAATTTGTAAGAAGCTTACCCCACCATTGTCACCTACAATTTTCTTGATTGATTCATAGGTTGTGACAGTATTCATGAGTTCTTTGAATGTTTGCACTTTGGTTTGACTTTTGACTTTCTTCAATATCTCCGGACCTCCTTCAATATTTCCAAAAGCTCCAAAGATCTTCATTAAACATCATTTGATTTCTTTATCATAGCAAAGTATCTCTAGGAAAGCTATGTGTGGATCAAATGAAGGTTTGACTTACAATAAAAAGATTTCAACAACTTGAATACTATAAAAAATATTACATGTGTATAGCTATCTCATAACATATGATTATATATCACAAAATTTATACTAATTAATCCTACATTTTCAAAGATGAAATTTTTACCTAAAATGAACTCGAACCACTTGATGGTAACACAATTCTTCGACCTGTTTAAGATCTTTGCATTGCCATGACACCCCACTGCTCTGATAACTTTATTTATAGAGTAAAAAGTAATTTGAAATAACTCCATGATCCTTCATTAAACATGAAATAATATATATAGATTACAATGGAATTCCCATATCCTATAATTCAGAGAAAATATTAACTAACTAACTAAGAGATATTCATGCTAACTAACTAGAGAGGTATACAAGAGATACAAGTATAAACTATATAAAAATATATATGTGGATATTTATCCAATAATACGCCCCCTCAGTCGTAGCAGTAGTCGGACGGATGCAAAGATTAAAAGTTGTCTCGGAAGGCCATTAGTGAAGATGTCGGCATATTGGTAGTCAGCCGGGACATGAAGAACACGAATGTGGCCCATGCATACTTTGTCACGAACAAAATTGATTTCAATTTCTATATGTTTCTTACGCTGATGTTGAATTGGGTTTTGAGCCATATACACTGTTGAAATATTATCACAAGACCACAGTGGCGCGAGGGATGGGTAGATGTAATTCTAATAGGAGGTTTCGTAACCATGTGGTTTCAGCAACGGTGTTTGCAACACCCCTATATTCAGCCTCGGCACTGGATCGTGAAATAGTAGCCTAGCGTTTGGAGGACAAGTAAACTATATTATCACCTAAAAATGCACAGTAGGTGGAGGTTGATCGGAGAGAGTCGGGGCACCACCCCAGTCTGCGTCGGAGTAGGAGGTTAAACCTGAGGACTTGGATGGTGCAATAGTCAGACCCAGAGTTAACGTGCCCTTAATGTAGCGAAGCAGCCGTTTCACGAAATTAAAGTGAGCGGTTGTCGATGCATGTTGTTGTACCGCATATGATATATCTGGTCGGGTAAAGGTTAGGTACTGTAATGCTCCGGCCAGACTCTGATAAAGTGTCCCGTCCGGTAAAGGGTCACCAGTGTTAGCACTAAGTTTAGAGTTTGTATCGGCTGGGGTAGCAGAGGGCTTGCAATTCTCCATGTTGGCCTGTGATAGGATGTCAGCTTCATATTCTTCCTGTGATAGGAACAGACCCCCATGTAATTTAGTAACATGAATGCCCAAGAAGTGATGTAGTTCTCCAAGATCAGACATTGCAAATTCCTGAGAAAGCATGGCAATAAATTTCTGCAAAAGAACTTTTGAGGAGGCTGTTAATATAATATCATCAACATATAATAAAAGATAAGCCATATGAGGCACGCTTTTGTAAACAAAGAGTGAGGTGTCACTAGTGGTGGACTTGAAACCACATCTTTGTATGTATGAAGGAAAGCGGTGGTACCATGCACGTGGTGCCTGTTTTAAGCCACATAAAGACTTTTTGAGGCGGCAAATATAATTACGATTAGTCTAATCGAAAAAACCTGGAGGTTGAAACATATATACTGTTTCATTAAGGTCACCATGCAGGAACGTGTTTTTGACATCCAGTTAGTGGATAGGCTAAGAAGGCGACATGGCGAGACTAAGAACTATGCGAATCATGGTGAGTTTGACCACCAGGCTAAATGTCTCGTCACAATCAATACCCACTTGTTAGGATTTGTCATTCACAACCAGGCAGGCCTTGTATCGTTGAAGGGAGCCATTTGCATGGAATTTATGATGGAATAGCCACATGCAGAGGACTACATACGTATCCAGGGGCCGAGGCATGAGTTCCTATGTCTTATTTGTGATTAAGGCCCAGTACTCGTCAGTCATAGCTGAGTGCCAGTGGGGTCGGCTAAGGTGGTTTTATGGGATTTTAGGAGTGGAGAGATAGGAGTGGCGGTGGAGGTGTGTAGGTTGAATAGGATGGATGGTTTGAGTCAACCTGTCTTGGAGCGAGTGGTCATGGGGTGGTGGGGTTGCGGTGGTGGTGGTGGTGAATGGCTTAGGGAGGTATGGGAGGTGGTGGTGGTTGGGGCGTTGGAGGGCGCGGGAGTGGGTGGAGGTGAAGGGTATGATGGTGGGGAGGGGCTGGAGGTGTTGGTGGGTTGACCAGTTGTGATGCGACCGGAACCGAGGGAAGAGGGGGGAGGTGTGTTGGGTGCATGATACTGGAAAAAGTAGGGATGGGGCTGGGGGATAGGCGGAAGGCGAGCGGGTGGCGTAGGGGAAAGATGATTCGTCAAAGGTAACGCGGTGGGAGTGGAAGATTTTTCCAGTTGCTAGTTCAAGGCAGCGGTAGCCACGAATATTGGTTGGGTAGCCGAGGAAAATACAAAGGGAGGAGCGGGGGGCTAGCTTGTAGGATCGAGTGGCATTATGGTTAGGAAAACATGCACACCCGAAGGTGCGGAGGTAGGAGTATGTTGGATGTTTGTGGTAAAGGAGGGATGTAGGTGTTTGGAGATGGATGGCCGTGGAGGGTAGAATGTTATGGAGGTAGACGGAAGTGTGGAGGGCCTCAACCCAAAAGGTAGGGGGTAGGAGGCATGGGTAAGAAGGGTGAGGACAATGTCGCTGAGATGACAGATCATCCTCTCGGCCTTGTCGTTTTGTTGGGAGGTTTGGGCATAGGAGAAGCAAAAGTGAAGGCCGTGAGAAGAGGCAAATGATTGGAAGTGGGAGTTGTCAAATTCCCCTCCGAGATCACACCGAAAGGTTTTAATGGGTTTATTAAATTATGTGTGGATGTAGGTGTAGAATTGTTTAAACGTGGTGTAGACATCAGATTTATATTTATGTGGAAAAGCCCATGTGTAGTAGGGGTGATCATCAAGAAGCACCATATAGTATTTAAACCCAGATTTGCTTAAGATTAGAGAGGTCCACACGTCATAGTGAACTAAGTCAACTGGTTGCAAAGTAAAAGATGTAGAATTATCAAAACGCAAATGTTTATGTTTTGCAACTTGACAAGAACAACAAAATAAATCTTTGAATTAATAACAAGAAATAGAAATACGAGAAATTAAAAAATCCATGATATGAGTGCCAGGGTGACCAAGGCGTTCATGCCAAGTAGACAAGTGGGATGATGTGACATGTGTGGAATCCGGTGTGCTGGGGTTTGGTGTTGTACAAGTAGAGCGGACCCGTGCTATTGTGGCGGCTTAGAAGCTTCCCATTCTTGTAATCCTTCATAGAAAAGCCAAAAAGGTCAAAGCAAGCAGAAACATGATTGTCAGTGGTGAATTTGCAGACCAAGATAAGGTTTTTGATTATGTGAGGTGTGTAAAGGATGTTGTTAAGGTGAGTGGGTTTGGTAGGGGAGGGCAGGGTTGTGTGACAAGAGCCCAACACTGTCACCCGATTACCATTTCCAACATACACAGACTTAATTGAATTAACATAAGGAATGTGAAGCTTACTTGGATCGATCGTAAGATGTGAGGTGGTTCTTGAGTCCATATACCACTGTTCGTCACCGGGTTCCATGGTCATGGCATTAAAAGCGCCTCCAAGTTTAGTCGGGTCCATTGGGTTGATGTCGGACAGGTGGGCTTAGGCCTGCTCAGGTGTAGGTGGGTTTGATGGGCCAGGAGGTTAGCGAGGTAGAGTGGGCCAAGAAGGGGACACCCAACCCTGTTGAGTGGGATACAGGCAAGGCGGTGGGTTGGTCCACCAGGGGGCCCAATAGGCAGGGGGAGCAACAAGCTAAAAGTTGGGCCGTAACAGGGGATTAGGTTGGGATGTTTGAGTGGAAGGCCCACGGGTATGTGGGCGATTTGAGTTGGGAGTTGGGTTGCGGTTGTTAGGCCGGTGAATGGAGGAGCGGTTGTTGCATGGTGGCTGGTCGCGGGGGGTCGTTAGTCATAGTGCCACGACTGGAGTGGACAAGGCAAGTGACTCAAGGGTTGTTTGGTGTTGTTGCTCGAGTTGCAATATACTACAGGCAGTCTCCCACGAGGGGAGGGTTTGATTGAGGTAGGAGGCGACGACATCAAATTCTGGAGGCAACCAGCGGACTAATTGGAGGACTAACCGTTGATCGGTAACAGGGCTATCAATGTCACCTAGTTGTTCGGCAAGATCTTTGAGACGTTGACAATAGGAGTCAAGGTTTGGCATGCCTCGTAGGGTGAGGTTAGAAAACTCATGTTCAAGGGCCGCGGGTCGAGAACCCTTATTGTTGAGGAAGAGATTCTGGATTCACTTGCATGCTTGATGAGCCGTGGATTCAGTTTTAAGTACACTAAGGAGGATCTCATCCAATAATGTACCATAAATCCACTAGAGAATAATAGCATCAATCTTTGTCCATGACTCATAAGTGGGATCATCCGCAGGAGGACAGGGAGTGTCGTCTATGTGATGTGAGACATCATAGCCACGGGCATGTAGTTGAAAAACCTTTACCCACGAGGAATAGGTGACTTTCGTGCCATCCAAGATACGTACTTTGTTCTGGATGTTGGTGACTGCTGAATACACCAGGTGAAGGGGTTTGGGCTTTTTGAGGGGCTCCTGCTTTGCGGATTCCGGCTGCTTGGGTAGGGGATCTTGTTAGCCAGTCAAGGTGGGGGCTCGAAGGAAGCAAAGGATTGAGCTTGCCGAAGGGATTACGGAGACAAGTTGGACAAGAGTCTGTGAATGTCGCGATCTCAATTGGTGACGGGCAGGGGCTCAGGCGATGGTATGAGCTTGAGGTACCAAGCTTTGATACCATGTAATTTGGAATAACTTGATAATCCTTCATTAAACATGAATTAATATATATATAGATTACAATGGAACTCCCATCTCCTATAATATTGGAGAAGATATTAATTAACTAACTAAGAGATATTCATGCTAACTAACTAGAGAGATATACATGAGATACAAGTATAAACTATATTAAATATATGTGGATACTTATCCACTAATAAAAAGTAGCTAAAAATCACCAATGATGCCTCTCTTATAATTTGCACGCGAGTGCCCCATCATAGTGTTGTTGTTCTAGACTATGTAGTAAGTGATTTATGTTCTTAACCTAATGATAATTCAAAGTTGAATTAAGATTATAGTTAACTTTGCTATAATCTCTAATAAGGAACATGGCATGTAAGTTTCATTATTCGCAATCCAAACATTCAATAATAAAATATAGATGTAAAACTGCATCAAAAGTAGTAGCACATTCTTATGAAAAGTCAAAGGTAACTAAAGTGCTACGAAAACTGCAGTTTATTTGTGCAGAATCTTAGAGTAATAATTCATTTATCATAACTACAATATATAGACAATGGAAAAACCAGTCATTTTTTACAAAATAAAATGATTTACATGTTTAATGCAATTGATGATGCCACCCCATTAAAAATATGAAGATTAATCCAAATGAGTAAACCCAGAGCGTGATTATGAGATTTCAAAGAAGTAATCGAACTTGCTAACTGCAACCTTTTTTATGGAAAGGTTGCATGAAGAGCATATCTTAACTTCACACTTTCATGGATCAAAATATATCATTTCTTCCTTTAAACCACTTTCGTTTTTACTGTTATAACATAATAATAGAGAACTGTAGGATCAAAATAAAAAACATATTGTAACCACACAAACATAAATGAACAATGTTTCAGTTAAACAAATCAAACTCAACACGGGACTCAACTCAGATCCATATTACTCGCACCTAATTGTTTTCTAAAGGGGAAAGAATGAAAATCAATATTCATTATATGGTCTAACATAAATAATCACAAATGAAACTACTTAGAATTAAATGTTAAAATAAATTCAAATTAATGTAGAAACTTACATGGTTTTTTCTTGGGTAATCAATCTTGCAAGGAGATGCACATAGATTCCTGAAGTTAAACCAAAAGAAAAGAATAAATATCATTCCACTAAAAGAAAAGAGTAAGAAAACTTGCATGGTTTTTTCTTGGTTAATCAATAGTGATGGATCTGTCGTTCGTATTTTCTTTAGACTACATAGACTTTATTTCATGACCTATGTGAGAAAGGTTGTTTCCCACCCAACCAAGAAACCTGAAAGTTTTGACATTAATTTAATATTTTATGGGTTACTTACAACTTATTTATCAAAGATTATTACATTGATTAAAAATATTGTGGTTGTGTAATTCTTTTCATTAAATTACTTTTACTTGAAAGAGATCAATATGTTAGATGTTACTCATTATTGTATTTGTGAATGTAAAGCATTATGAATGGACATGGAAGAGAACGTGGTTGTATTTTTGTCCACATGATACCAGCTAAATTGGCGGCCTTGATCAATGAGCATGTGTAGGCAATGATGACTGCCCAAGTTGCTTAGTTAGGAGGAGCACCAACTTGTACTTACAAAGCTTTCTTAAACTACAAGCGCCACACTTATAGTGGAGCTAAAAAGGCGATCAGACTTGTTTGATGATTCGAGAAAACCAAATTGGTGTTTGCAAAATATAACTGCCTGATTGCTGATTTGGTGAAATATGTCACAGGTACTTTGGAGGGTGCAACACTCTCCTAGTGGAATGCCCGAGTACAGATGCTAGGTCAGGCGATAGCTAGTGCCTTACCTTGGGAAGAATTTAAGACAATAATGATTGAGTATTGTCCTCGTGATAAACTGTAGAAGCTGGAAGCAGAGTTCTAGCAATTGAAGATGGAAGGGTATGAGATTTAGGCTTACGCCACCCTATCTCATGAGTTGGCTACTCTTTGCTCGGGTATGATAAACCCAACGTACTGGAGGATGGAATTGTACTTGTGTGGTTTAGTGTTAGAGATCCAAAGCATGGTGACTTCATCAAATCCTACCGCCATTCAACTAGCAATTCGTTTGACTCATAAACTAATGGATTAGGCGGTGCAACAAGGGAAAATTCCAAAGCAGGGTGCTGTGACGAGCATCCTGACAATAAAAGAAAATGGGATAACTCTCGCAACAAGGGATCTTCATTATCCAGTCAGCCTCAGCAGCAACAACATAAGAAGTTTGAATCCAATCAGAACTTCAATCATTCATCTTTATGAAATCAGAATTAATGAGGGTACATCGAGAAGTAACCTAAGTGAAACAAGTCAAACTATCATCATACTAGCTAGTGTGATAATTTTTATAGCCAACACTACGAGAAAGTAGGACACCTAACTAAACATTTCCGGTGTGAGCTTATGAAGAAATTGTATCAAACGCATTAGACACCCAAAGGATGTCTTGAATGTGGGAAGGAAATCCATTTCAAGAGGAAGTGTCCGTAATTGAAAAAGAATGGAAATGGTGGAAATGAAGGCAACAAAAATAGCAATGGTGACAACAGTGGTAACAATGGTGGGGCTAAAGGAAGAACCTTTGTCATGGGTTCAGGTGAGCCTCTAAACGATGCTACTATTATCACTAGTTAATTTCCTGTAAATGGTCGTTATGCTACTGCTTTGTTTGATAATAGAGTTGGTAAGAGTTATATGTCTGATAAGTTTAGTAACATGCTAAGTGGTATCCCTTCTTTGTTGGAATCAACATATACGATAGAATTAGTTGCCGGTAAGAAAATTCATCTGATGCATATTCTTAAGGGATGTAAAATGGAATTGTTGGGATGCATGTTTTACATTGACCTTATGCATGTTACTCTTGATAGTGTCAACGTAGTTGTAAGCATGGATTGGCTATCGGAAAATTAAGCAGAAGTCATCTGTCATGAAAAGATCATTCGTATTCATCTCCCTGGTTGAGAAATTCTTTCATTTAAGGATGAAAAGAGTGTCATAGTCATAAGCATCATTTCTAATATATGAACGCCAAGAAATGTTTGCATAAAGGTTGTCTAGCCATATCAGCACTTGTAACCGACAAACAGTTGGAAGAGAAAAGATGGAGGATATTCCTATTGTTAGGGATTTTCTAGAGATCTTCTTGGAAGACTTTCCTAGACTTCTGCTTCATCGTCAAGTTGAATTCTAGATTGACTTAACCTCCAGAGCAGCCACATTTACACAAGCACTTTATTGGCTACCAAACGCGCTACAAGAATTCTTAATGTAGTTATTGTAATTGTTAGACAAGGGATTTATTCATCCGGATTTATCACCATGAGAGCCTCTGTTTTTTTATGGGACTTTTCACATGTGTATCGACTATACAGAGCTTAATAAGGTTACGATAAAAAATCGATAACCTCGCATAAACGATGTATTTGACCAGCTTCAGAGATCGAGTTAATACTCCAAGATTGACTTGAGGTCACAATACCATCAACTAAGAGTTCGAGAGGAGGACATTTCAAAGACTGCTTTCAAAACTTGCTATGGTCACTATGAGTTTCTAGTCATGCCATTCAGGTTAACCAATGCATCATTGGTGTTTATGGACCTCATGAACCATATGTGTAAACCCTATCTTGGTGAATTTGTTATCGTGTTCATTAATGACATATTGATTTATTCTAACACTAAGGAAGAGCACGAGGAGCATGTACGGTTGATCTTAGAACTGTTCAAGAAGGAACAGTGGTATGCAAAATTCCAAAAATGTTATGGATTCGAGAAGTCCAATTCTTAGGGTACATAGTCAATGATAAGGGAATACATGTGGCCCCTATTAAGTTTGAATTTATAAAAAACAGGTATATTCCAAAGATACCAACTGAGATACAATGATATCTCGGTTTGGTGGATATAATTGGTGTTTTATCGATGGATTTTCTAAGATCGCTTAACCCATTACTACCTTAACTTATAAGAGTAAGACATACAAATAGGGTGAAAGTCAATAGGCAACTTTCCATCAAGTAAAGCAAAAGCTTTGTATCATATAAATACTAGCTTTATGAGAGGTAACTGATGATTTTATGGTATATTATGATGCATCCATTCAGGTACTTGGTTGTTTTTTGATGCAAAGCAGGAAGGTGATAGCCTATACATCGACGAGATTGAAAGTACACGAGAAAAACTGCACAACCCACGATCTGGAGTTGGGTGTTATTGTGTTTGCCTTGAAGATCTAGAAACACTACTTGTATAGTACCAAATGCACCATATACACATATCACAAGAGTATTCAGCATATCTTCGAGCAGAAGGAATTAGACATGAGGCAGCCACGCTTGGTTGAACTTCTGAACAAGTTATGATTGTGCTATTAAGGTGAAATCAGATGGTATTCATTACTATATGGACAGACTTTGGGTGCCTCTACAAGAAAATCTGAGAGATTTGGTCATGAGCGAAGAACACAAGTCTGCATATTCTATTCATCCTAGTACAGACAAGATGTGTCATGATTTAAAGGTGCATTGTTAGTGGCCTAACATGAAGACAAACGTCGGTATTTATGTACATATACATTTAATATGTTTTAAGGTGAAGGTTGAATATTAGAAACCGTTTGGATTGTTGCAACAGCCAGAGATTCCATTATTGAAATGGGAGCAAATTTCTATAGACTTTATTGCTAAGTTACCTAGAACACCTAGTGGATGCGACATGATATGAGTAATCATAGACCGGTTAACTAAATCTGCATATTTTTTGGAAATTAAGGAAACAGACAAGATAGACAAGTCAACTTAAATATATTGAAGGAAGTAATTTCATGCCATGGTGTACCAATCTCGATCAACTCAGACTGTGATGCTTGGTTTACTTCTCACTTATGTCAGTCATTGCGGAAATCCTTGGGTACGCATTTAAACATGAGTATGTCGGGCAAACCTAACTCGTAGACTATATAATGGGCTTGTTTGGCCTTTTTTTTAAGTCTATAGGCTATTACGGGTTGTATATGTAAATTTATGGGTCTGATTGGGCAACATAAAACAATTCAAAAGCTGAACGGGTTAGGATGGGTCGCATGATAAAATTTAGCAAGTCACGGTGGGTAAAAAGAAGGGCATCGACCGTGTTAGGCTACAATCGGAGGGGTGGTGCAGATCTAATCAAAAGGAACAGGGTAACTCAGGGACAGATGTGAAAAGGGCGTTCATACATCGGTTCCCACCTTCGTCAGCGGCGAAACCTATCTATGTGCGAAACAAAAATCTAGTGTCTCTTTCTACTGGTTCAACGATTTCTTTTCTGGTGAAGCTTAATGACACTAAATCTTGGTAATCTACACAGTTTTCATATATCTGGTGTCAAAATTAGAATGATGAACGCTATTTGAATCCGAAGGAAAGCTTTGTTTTATTCACTTTTTTCAGTCAGATTCATACATTTTTGTTGCTTCAATTTAGTCTCTACAATCATGGGTGATCATTTGTAACCTCCCATAGCTTGACCACTTTTGAAAAGTTCAAGAAAAGTGGGGATTTAAGTGCTCCAAACACAATTGTTTCGATTCTATATTCGTATTAAAGTTGTACATAAAGTTTTAAATAATATACATATAATATACTTATTTCTTTTGTTTTTATATACATGATTAAATTTTTGTACATATACTTCTAAAATTTATATTTCAAATATATAAATTACTATCTGTAATTCCCTAACCCTGATTGCTATTTTAATTTATAGTTGTCTTCACACTCTTTTAATTTTGGACTTGTAAATTGTATCCTACTAATTGTATTTTAACTAGAAGTGTTCCCCACGCGCGTTGCGCGGACATTCCGCCACATACTCGAAAATCAAAACACGAATACGAAAAACATATCATGATGGTTATTACTAACTACTAAGAAATACCTACGGTTTTGACAACACATAGCATATCAACACTACAACCATGTATAATATATACACATACACATTGATGTACCTTTCTGATCCTTCACAAAATAAAAAAACAGCAGTTTGATGTAGACTCATATTCAGCTCGGATCGATAACAGTTTCTACTAAACTTTCATCCTATGCTTGTAAATGGGCTTTCCTCGGTCTTTTGAGGAACGGAACCTTCTAAGTTTGAGTTGGTTGTATCAGCAATAAAATTTCCAATTACCTTAGATCCCAAACTTAAAGATGGTTTATATTGACTTTAAAGGTAAGATTAACCATATTAACTATGATACAAAAACAGTTTGATTACAAAAGAAATCAAACATACATATAATTTGAAAAACCATACATGTCTTCAACAATTTCAGTTTCAATAACAGGAGACTTCCCACAAAACAATACTTACTTTGTTCCAAAGCGGCTGAAATGTTTAAACGACTTTGAAGGTAAAGTTGATTAATTGACTTAAGAGGTCAAATAAACTATCTTGTATGCTTTAAAATCACAACATATATGCTAAAAACTAGTTAAATCTACAACCCCTAGGACCGGCTAAGTTGGCAAGCAAATACAAAAAAATACTTCGATATAGAAGAATACTAATCTTTCTTAGGTGCATTAAATATGAGATGTTGTCTTCTACTAGTTGTTCATTAGTTTCAATCGTGGAAGGGACTAAGCAAACAACATGATGATTTCCTGCAACCTAGATTTATACAAAACAGGTTTATATGTTCGGTATCTACAAAAAGTTAGACATATACGATCGTAAACTTACAGTTCAATGTAGGAATCAAAATTAATGGAATTGTGCTATTGAAAAAACTTTGTGCAACAATTCTATATAAACAAGTACCAAAATCAATCTACAACTAGAAAAAACTTTGTGCAACAAATGTTTTTATATTATCCGACCTGTTTTTGGTTCCTAAGTAATCTTCATGTGAAGGAATCAAAAATATAAATCTTGAATCAGTATAATTTTAGTATAGGCCGGTTCCTCTTCTATACTATTAAAAGACGCCAATATTAGCATGAAATTTATAAAATTATACATCAAAATAACATGTCATAATAAAACTAATCTTTACCTTGTATATGCTAGTAGTGGCTCACGCCTCCTTATTGAATCACTAATTATATTTCATGACCATTTGTTGGTTCTAATGGACTTTTCTCTTAACATTGGCTTCCTATATTAACATTGCTTGATCTTTCCTACACATTCTTAACTAACTTGAAGGCTATATAGTTCATATTAATTGTCATCAATCTAGAATTACTTAGTGGGTTAAAATTGTATTTTATATAGTTCTTTTGTACTCAAGTGTAACTTATTATTCTATTTATATCATGTGTATCCTCACATTGAGGATCATCCATTCCTCTCTTAAATTCTCTCAATGGTATCATCCGCTCAGGTTTCTTCACCCTCTTAATTGTCTATCTTTTCATTTCTTCTTCTCATCACCATTCATCTGCCTGTCTTGTCACCTTCTTCCCCACCATGGCAACCTCCAAACCTTCCGATGACCAACTGTCCATGACCGCCCTTCTTCACTCTCTCAAAATTCAGTTAACATCCACCAATTTCCTGCTGTGGAAAAATCAAATCTGGCCACTCTTGTTGGATCAAGGTCTCATCGGCCATATCGACGGATCTACGGTTCCTCCACCGGAACAATTGACCGTCGATGGCAAAACCTCTCCCAATCCGCTATACACTGCTTGGAAGGCTGCCGATCGTCATGCCGTTATTCTTATCAATTCCTCTTTTTCTGAAGAAGCGGTATCGGTGACTGTTGGCCTCAGCATCGCCAGGGCTATCTGGCAGGCTCTTGAAGCTGAATATTGTAATGCCTCCATCGAGCGGGTTCACAATATTCGTGATAAGTTGCGCTCATTAGTCAAAGGTTCGGGTTCTGTGGCAGAATTTGGACGTAAGTTTAAAGGCTTATGTGATCAACTATTCGCTATCGGTCATGCTGTTTCGGACACCGATAAGCTATACTGGTTCACTACTGGTCTTGGTGTTGATTACCTCAGTTTCACTTCAATTGTTAGGGCCGCTAGCCCTGCCCCATCTTTTCAAGATTTGGTTGCTCAAGCCGAGAGCCATGAGGTTCTCCTTCGTGATCTTCAAGGACAAAACAGCCTTACTGTGGCTTTTGTGGCTCAGTCTTCCCGTTCCCCTCGTCGTGGTACTGGTGGACGTGGATACAATCGTGGTTATCGCAACTATCAAAGAGGCAGAAACAATCGTGGAGGTCGTGGAAATAGTGGTCCTCGTAACACCAACATGAACTTCTCTGGTACTTCTCACCCATGCCAATTGTGTGGTCTCCATGGTCACTTGGCTAGTTCGTGTCCTTCCCATGTGTCGTACCCCAACAGTGAAGCCCATCTTGCAAATTCTTTTCAGAATAAATGTCAAGTTAATCCAAATAATGCAAGTTGGTATGTGGACTCCGGGGCTACCGACCATATGACTCAATCTCCTGGTAATATTCATGACACTATTTCATATAATGGAAACCATAAGGTAACCTTTGGGGATGGCAAATCTTTGCCTATTTATCATAAAGGACACCAAACCATTGACAAAAATATTCATCTTAAAAATGTCCTTGTAGTTCCTCAAATCACCAAAAATCTTCTTTCTGTCCACAAGTTAACCATGGATAATAATGTTGATGTGCTTTTTTCTCAACAAAATTTCTATGTTCAGGATCGGGGAACGAGGCAGGTCTTGGCTCAAGGTCGTTGTGAAAATGGGCTTTATGCGTTGAATCATGATCATCAAGCTCTAAGTGCTATCTCTACAAATAAAGTATCATATGAATTATGGCATAGCCGTTTAGGTCATGTGTCAAATGATGTTATTAAGCTATTAAATAAAGCGGGGTTACTACAAGTCACCTCTATTTTGCCTAAACCCACTGTTTGTTCCTCGTGTCAAATGTCTAAGGCACATAAATTTCCATTTGATCTCAATACCAAACGAGCACTTTTTCCCCTCGATTTAGTTCATTGTGATTTGTGGGGGCCATCACCTATCACTTCACATGAAGGTTATCGGTATTATGTTGCTTTTGTTGATGATTTTTCCAGGTTCACGTGGCTATATCCACTACACAACAAAACAATGTTCTCGACTATTTTAACTATTTTTATCACCTTTGTTCAAACCCAATTCTCTAGAAAAATCAAGGTTTTCCAAAGTGATGGTGGAATGGAATTTGTTAATAATCAAGTTAAAAAGATACTTTAAGCCAATGGAACGTTTCATCGACGCTCGTGTCCATACACTCCTCAATAAAACGGACGTGTTGAACGTAAACATCGTCATATTGTCGAAACCGGACTTGCCATGATGTTCAATGCTAAAGTACCTTTGTCATATTGGGTTGAAGCTTTCAGCTCCGCGGTATATATTATTAACCACCTTCCATCTAAAACTCTTGAAGGCAAATCTCCATTTGAGCTTATGTTCGCGCACATTCCCAATTACCATAATTTTCGTACCTTTGGGTGTCGTGTCTTTCCGTATCTTCGACACAATTCGAACAATAAGTTGGCACCACGTTCATTACCGTGCATCTTTATTGGATATGCAACCCAATATAAAGGATATCGATGTTTAGACCCTATCTCTCAACGTGTGTATATCACCAGACATGTCACGTTTGATGAATCATTTTTTCAATTCTCAGGATATCATTACTCACCAAATAATATTAATCTTGAACTAACAACCTTTGTTGACAATTCTTGGACAGGCTCCACTATGGACAAAACTCCCCCAAACATAAAGACCATTGACAAAACCAATCATCATGCTCCATGTGGTCTCTGCTTAGATGATGCAGATAGGTCTCCTTCATCCAACCATTCTCATGAACAACCTATTAATTCTGAGCTGCATAGTACGTCTTCATCAACCAATTCTTTTTTGGATGCTGCTACAGACAATCATGCTGCTCCAACTCATCTGATCGACGCCGATGCATCCCCACCAACAACTTCGCCTCCGCCCCCGCCGCCGCCTCCGCCACAACCTGCTCACCACATGACGACTCGTTCTAAGTCCGGGATTTTCAAACCTATTCAGAAACCGGATTTTATTCACACACACCATCACAGTCTCTATGCTGCTCTCTTTGCAAAATCAGACCCGACAAGTTTCAAAATTACGGCTAAACAACGAGAGTGGGTTATGGCTATGCGGAAAGAAATTGGCGCTCTACATCAAAACACAACTTGGACTCTTGTTCCTAGACCAGCAAACACTAATGTTGTTAGCTCTAAATGGATCTTCCGTACTAAATATTTATCAGACGGCACCATTGAAAGGCATAAGGCTCGTCTCGTTGCTCAAGGGTTCACTCAAGTTCTCGGTCTCGACTACTCACAAACGTTCAGTCCAAAAAAGATTTGGTTGATGAAGACGTACTATGCAGCTCAGAAGATGAAAGGATAAATTAGATGAAAGGATAACTATCACTCGTCTCGATATCGCTTATGCTGTAAATCAAGTAAGCCAGTTTCTGAAAAATCCTACCACTGATCACTATCAGCATGTCAAGCGCATACTCAGATATATTAAAGGCACTATTGATTTTGGGATCACCTTTCGCCGCGCAACTCCATCCAACATTCTTGGCTATTCAGATGCTGACTGGGCCCGTTGTATTGAAACACGTTGGTCGACTTATGGATACTCTATCTTTCTAGGGGGTAATCTTATTTCATGGAGTGCTAAGAAACAGTCAAGTGTAGCTCGCTCCAGTTGTGAATCTGAGTATCGCGCTATGGCCAATACCGCTGCGGAAATTGTCTGGGTCACGCACCTTCTACGGGAACTGCATGCTCTCCCACCTGGTCGTCCCACCTTACTTTGTGATAATCAAAGTGCCATCTTTTTAAGTCAAAACCCCATTGCTCATAAACGTGCTAAACATTTAGATATTGATTACCACTTCATTCGGGAACTTGTCTCCTCCGGTAAGTTACACACGAAATTTGTTCCTACCAAGCTTCAGGTGGCTGATATTTTTACTAAGAGTCTCCTACGACCTCAGTTCGAACTCTTCAGAAACATGCTTTGCCTTGGGTCACCACCATCTCGCTTGCGGGGGGATATTAATTGTCATCAATCTAGAATTACTTAGTGGGTTAGAATTATATTTTATATAGTTCTTTTGTACTCAAGTGTAACTTATTATTCTATTTATATCATGTGTATCCTCACATTGAGGATCATCCATTCCTCTCTTAAATTCTCTCAGTTCACAGTTAAATGTTTTGATCAAAATCTCATCTGTGTTGCTTATCTAAATATCAACAAAGTACTCATACTGTAATAACAGTTATTGCTTGTTGAAAAATCAAAAATCCCTTTCATACTTAATCTTTGAACACCAAAATCAAAATCGCAGGCCTGTTTACATAAAAATCACATGTTAGTTAATATCCAAGGACCAAAATTCGCTCAATTAAGTATTTGACAATAGAACACGGTTCAGAACCTAATTAAAGAGCACACGTGTACATAATTAACTAACTCATAAACAACAAAACAAAAGAACAAATGCAAAAACAAACAAAGACAACAATGCTTTGAAATAGATAAAATAACATAACTTTGACTGCAAGAGGAATTAGATCGATAATCATATAAAGAAAGAGACCACAAACCCTATAAATAATATATGACTAACCATTTAGAAGCCTAAAGCGGCGAATATACAAACTGAGATGGTCGGTGAGGAATTGAAGAGCAATCGGTAACTGAAAGAGGTATGGTGGGAGGCTCCTAATAATACAAAAGTAAACTACCATCGATTGCAAAGTGGTGAAGGGAAGAAACGAACAGAACTTTATTATTCAATTTGGACACGTGGTGAGTTAAGCAAAAACGTGGAAGACACTGCTGACTGCATGTGTGTGCTCCATTTGAAAACTTATAAAACTTTGTCTATTAATTTGTAACTAGTTATTTCTCCCACGCGTTGCCGCGGGAGCTTAATACAATTACTCGACAAGTAAAAAGACGGTATCAGACGGATCCTCATCCATCATCATCGACTCATAGATATTACCGGCCCATAGTGAATCCACAAAGGGGAAAACAAACCATCGCCACCGAGAGGGCGTGGTGACAGCGACATCGCCGCCACCTACACAAACCAGACCAACTAAATAGCAACAGGAATAACCATAGCAACATCGTCTCAGACGAATCTTGATCCGTCATCATCGACAAGTAAAAAGAGGGCGGTCTCAGACGGATCCTCATCCATCATCATCGACCCATAGATGTTACCGGCCCATAGTGAATCCACAAAGGGGAAAACAAACCATCGCCACCGAGAGGGCGTGGTGACAGCGACATCGCCGCCACCTACACAAACCAGACCAACTAAATAGCAACAGGAATAACCATAGCAACATCATCTTACACGAA
>BJCO01362168.1:0-23116 GCA_018326465.1 Flaveria floridana
AGTTAGTAAATTCTTATAAGAATATACTATTTTATAAACTTTATAACACTTATTTAAAAGAAATTAAATCCTTTGTAATTAACTTGTGATTTTTATTCATAAAATATATATTTAAATTTTATTATCATCATGATAAATCCCTAGTTAAAAATAACATAAGATCTAGTATAGATTTGTTTAACTTAAAGTATTATATAAATTCTATTTTTTATAAATATATTTAATTATGAAATTTTCGTAAAATTTTTTATAATGAGATGTTAAAATGTTTTATAAGAAATATTTAGATGACTTTAAAAATACTTGAAGTTTATAAGAGTCATTTTTATAATTATCATAAATTTTTCATAATTAATTTATGGCCAAAAAGGTTTTAAAA
Source organism: Flaveria floridana (assembly GCA_018326465.1). Classification (NCBI taxonomy): domain Eukaryota; kingdom Viridiplantae; phylum Streptophyta; class Magnoliopsida; order Asterales; family Asteraceae; genus Flaveria; species Flaveria floridana. Next base: position 380 of record BJCO01362168.1, read on the forward strand.
AAATTAGATGAGGGTGCCCGGGTTCGTACCCCGGGACCTTATGAATGTGGGGGCAAGACTTAACCGGTGAACCAAAGCTCTCAGCCACGGTTTATTTGGGTTTTAAAATGCTAAAAACATAAATAGAAGAAAACCCCAATTCCTCATGAACCCTAGTTTGGATTGATTTGAAATTGAAACACCAATCAATGTTGTTAATCAAATTATGGTTAGGGTTTTCATTCCTTGACTAAAATTGAGTATGTATATTTCTTTAATTACCTGTTTTGAAGACTAGTTTGATAAGAACAGACCAAGAACAGGTCGTGACTATAACAGGGTCCGATTGGTATGCAAACGATGATGAAAACCGAATTAGATTCGTGTTAAGCTCTAATAAACAACCAAGAATCGAAGCCCTCTATCAATTTGGGTTGAAAATATGGAGAAGAATGGTTCGGTTGAGTGTGAGAAGCCGTGAACGTAAACAATCGATTGTGATGTTTTCAGGTGCTTAGACTGGAATTGTACTTAGTAATCGACAAGAAACGGTTAGGCGATCGCATCGGTTCGATTAATTTGGTTATCATTGATGTTTAATGTGCAAACGGCTCGATGATTGAAGTTGATGGTAAATCGGATGTTACATATTTGTAACTATTGCTTTAACCTGATTAACATACCTCAAAAGGTTCAAATCAGTCTCACAAACTGATTGAAATGATTTCAATTCATTATTTCGATGTTTTGGTGAGCTTTGGAGGCGGCCGGAGCTCGGTCGGAGCTCCTGCCGGAAATACAGTGTGAGGGGAGGGTGGTTTGAGTTTCTTTAAAAAAATTACACAAATACCCCCAGTGGTTTAGGGTTTGTTATTTTATGTGAGAAACTTTAAATTCATGTTTTAAAAATTACATAAATACCCCCTGAACTTAATTTAGGTTTAAATTTTAACTAATTTATCAATTTCTAAGTTTTTATAATTATTATTAATATCATTAATATTATAGTTATTATTATTATTCATTATTATTATTATTATTATTATTGTTGTTGTTGTTATTATTATTATTATTATTATAGTTATTATTATTAGTATTATTATTATTATTATAACTTTTTTATTATTGTTACTATTATTAATATTAACATAATTAATACTATTTGATATTTTTATTCTTAACTTTCATACATTAAAGTTAATGATAATTAAAAAGAATAAGCATAAATAACACATGAGTTCCATAATTGACAATAATGACCCTTATAAGAATAAACAAAGTTAACGTTTAGTTAACAAAAATACGAGATGCTACATTAATATCGGGAGCAAACCCCATAGCTAAGTCACCATATCGACTTGCACCATCAGAAATGCAAGAACTCTCTAGTCACCTTCAAGAATTATCCGAAAAGGGCTTCATTCGTTCTAGCTCTTCGCTTTGGGGTGCACATGTTTTATTCGTGAAGAAGAAAGATGGATCGTTCCGTATGTGTATCGACTATCGTGAACTTAACAAGCTTACCATAAGAATCATTACCCTTTTCCTCGTATCAGTGACTTGTTTGATTAACTTCAAGGAGCTGCCATATTCTCGAAGAGTGACCTACGTTCTGGTTATTATGAATTGCGAGTCCATGACGATGATATCCCAAAGACTGCATTCCGTACTCGATACGGGCATTATGAATTCATGGTTATGCCTTTTGGCTTAACAAATGCTCCTGCTATTTTCCTGGATCACATGAATCGAGTATGCAAGCCTTATCTGGACAGTTCGTGATCGTCTTCATTGATGACATGTAAGGCCCCGTCCCCAGGACGCTTACAGCTGGATCCTCATCGCACATAAAACCTATAATTACGTTTTTCTTTCATAAAGCATCACACCGGAAACATTTAAAAATGACATTTCATTTTAATATAATAGCTTTTACAAAATAATACATCGTAATTCAATTACAAAACAAAAGTTGCATTACATCACAAAAGCATTATAAATATGGATGTCATCCAAAAGAGCTGAGTAGCCACCCATGCCATCCTCAGCAATCATTACCTGCCAACTGGAAACACATAAAAGTCAGCGTTGCTTAGTGAATTCTAGTTTTATAATAAAATATACTTTTCTTTTACTAAAACCTTTCTTTATACTCATGCGATCACGCATCATACATACACATAGATAATATTTATTATTATCTTCATCCTTCGTTCATACATTCATTCTTTCAACATCACATCTTTTCTTTTCGTCAACCATAAACTTTACCCAGTTATTCTTGGTGCTGGACCTAGGTCTATCATAGGCCAGCTATAACGGTGCTCCGCACCTATGATCACAACACCTAGGGTAGAGTTTAGGTATACCACTGCTATGTGCAATACCCAGCTATTCCTAGTACTGGACCTAGGCCTATCATAGGCCAGCTATAACGATGCTCCGCACCTCTGATCACAGTACCTAAGGCATGCAACAATGGAGCTATACAAATGTTCAATCACAAAGAAAGACCCCAATGGCATGTCCCGACATACTATGCTTGCAAGACTTTCTTAACTTTCATTACTCATTAATGCATGCATTCTTTCTTCATGTTCCTCTTCTCATTATCTTTCACTTTACGTTACATAATACTTCATTTCATTCATTAATGTTCATCGTAAAGCCACGGGAAAGATAAACTTACATCATAATAGGAACATTAACATAATATTCATTCAATACCATGCAGGGCATCATGCATACATACATCATGCATAATCATGCAACATCATAAATCATCATCATGCCTCAGCATCAATCACACATCTGAACATGCCCATCTTACGTCTATGACCTCAAAGGTCAACCTACATAGCCCCTGGTAATTGCCCAAGTCAAAGCCTACATTACCTTTTTTCTCCAAAAAGCCAGAAAACAGACTAAGTGTTCATCCGCATTGGTTTACTTCATCCGCATTTGTTTACTTTATCCGCATTTGTTCATCCGCATTAACTTTACTCATCCGTATTTCCCATACTTAGATTTACTCATCCGCATTAACCTTGCTCATCTGCATTTCCATCCAGATCTCTCATCCTTAGTCAATGCTCATCCGCATTGACTTACATAGTGGTTAATGCTCATCCGCATTAACTATCATCCACACTGACTTCCAACACTCATTCACATTGGCTTACTTACTGATTAATGCCCATCCACATTGACTTCCAATACTCATCCGCATGGGCTTACCTGCTCATCCGCATTAACCTTTCCATCCGCATTGATTTTCAGACACTTAGGCAGATTCAAAACTTAACTTATGCGCCTAAAACATCAGGTTCGATTCCCATACACCATTCATCATGTTCTAAGCTTAAATATTACCCTTTAATCCTTAGAAAAATCATCATACATCATCAAGCATGAACATAGTCACACATCACATCATAACAGCAATATACACGCATTCAAGCACACGGGTCCGAAAACTAGTTAAATGAAAACATACATTCATGCATTTCCAGCCCCAAAATCAGTTAAAACAAGTAAAAGACGGGTTCTAGAACTCACCTTTGTAGCCCTTTGAGTATGGCTTCTTCCAAACCCATTTGCAAATTGAATTCAATCGCCTAGAAACCCACTAAAAACATACCCGAACACATACAAACACACATAAGCATAAACCCGAGGACATAACCGGTTAAGAACACCATAAAACATGAATTCTTACCTTGAATTCGAATTCCTTCTTGTTTTTCCTTCAAAACCGAGAGTTTTCTGCTCTCTTTTCTTCTCTCTCTAAAATATCCTAAGATTTGGTTGTGTAGAAAAGGTGATGGGCGGCCATGCCACCTTTATCACCAACTTTTCAAAGATTTTGTCCTTTTGGACACTTTTAGTCCCTCTACTTGGGCTTTATTTCTTTTCTTTCTTTCTTTGAGTCTTCAAGAAAATTTAACCAGGTGTTACATGACATCCTTATCTATTCCAAGTCCCACACCGATCATGAGCTAAACCTACGACAAGTTCTTGAGTTGTTGAAGAAAGAACAACTGTTGAAATTCTCGAAATGTGAATTTTGGCTCTAGGAAGTTCAATTTCTAGGACACGTGGTGAATAGTCAAGGAATACACATTGACCCTGCAAAGGTGGAAGCTGTGAAGAATTGGTGTGTTCCCATAACTCCAACCGAAGTTCATTCTTTCCTTGGTCTCGCTGGATATTACCAGCGATTCATTGCCAATTTTTCAAGATCGCGAAGCCGCTCACTTCTTTGACACAAAAGAATAAACCATTCGAGTGGGGTTCCGAGCAAGAAGAGGCTTTTGAAGCGTTAAAGCAAAAATTGTGCAATGCTCCTATCTTGACCCTACCTGATGGAAACGACGATTTCACTGTATATTACGATGCATCAAAACAAGTCCTTGGTTGTGTTTTCATGCAACGAGGGAAGGTCATAGCTTATGCATCAAGACAATTGAAGGTTCATGAGGTGAATTACATAACACATGATCTCGAGCTTGGAGCTGTTGTTTTTGCTTTGAAGATTTGGAGACATTACCTGTATGGTACACAATGCATAGTCTACACCAATCACAAAAGCCTTCAACAAGTTTTTAATCAAAAAGATCTCAAAATGAGACGACGTCGTTAGGTGGAGTTGATTAGTGATTACGATTGTGACATTCGTTACCATCCTGGTAAAGCAAATGTTGTAGCCGATGCACTAAGCCGAAAGATTCACAACAAGATGATCTCATTCCAAGAAATTCACAATCAACGTCAATGGTTTGACACTTTGGGAGAGTTCGATACTGAGATCCAACTAGATGTCAACGAGACTACCTTACTACTACAAAACTTGAGAATAGATAGTGACATCGAGTCTAGAATCCTAGAGGCTCAACAAGCGGTTCAACAAGAAAGAAGAATGAAGGATGAATCGAAGCATAACCTTCTAACTCAATTGGAAACGAAATCCAATGGGTTTATATACTTCGCTAATAGAATTTGGTTTCCAAACCGTGATAACCTTCGTACCTTTATCATGAATGAAGCTCATCAAACTCGTGATTCTATTCATCATGGCTCCGATAAGATGTACATGGACCTACGGGGTCAATATTGGTGGCTTGGAATGAAGAGAGATATAGCGACCTATGTAGCTAAGTGCCTCATGTGTACAAAGGTTAAAGTCAAACATCAACGTCCAAGTGGATTACTTGAGCAACCCGAGATTCCTATGTGAAAGTGGGAACACATATCCATGGATTTCATAACTAAGCTACCCTGAACCTCTCGTGGACATGATAGCATATGGGTGATCATTGACCGATTGACCAAATTGGCACATTTCATACTATACGTGACACTTACCAGACATCAAGGTTGGCTCACATAAACGTTGATGAAATTGTAAGTCGTCACGGAGTACCTCTGCACATCATATCTGATCGAGATGCTCTTTCACTTCACACTTTTGGTCATCTATGCAAGAACTCTTGGGTACTCAATTAGATCTAAGCACATCTTGCCATCCTCAAATTGATAGTCAAACCGAGCGAACGATCCAAACCTTGGAGGATCTGCTACGCCATTGCGTTCTTGACTTTGGTGGTGATTGGGATACACATCTACCATTTGGGGAATTTTCGTATAACAATAGTTATCACTCGAGTATCAAGATGGCACCATTCGAAACACTTTATGGTCGAAAATGGCGTTCACCAATCTGTTGGACCGACATTGGTGAGAACTTCATTACTCGTCCTGAGCTTATACAAGAAACGACTAATAAAATCTCTTTAATTTGCAAGAACCTTGAAGTGGAAAGAAGTCGACAAAAGAACTATGCCAACAAGCAACGTAAGCCATTGGAATTTCAAGTTGGAGATATGGTTCTTCTAAAGGTCTCATCGTGAAAAGGTGTTGTTCGCTTTGGAAAGAAGGGTAAACTGGCTCCAAGATTTGTAGGACCTTTCAAAATTTTGGAAAAGATCAGGAAGGTGACTTACAAGCTGGAATTACCTTTCGATCTTAATGGAGTTCATCCTGTGTTCCACGTCTCAAATTTGAGAAAGTGTTTGGCTAACGAAAGTCTGCATGTTCCGTTGGAAGACATCCAGATCGACAAGTCATTGCACTTTGTTGAGAAACCTATTGAGATCATGGATCGCATTATGAAGACTAGAACCACAACTATTCCAATCGTCAAGGTTCGTTGGGAAAATAAGCGTAGTGCTGAATTTACTTGGGAACATGAGGAGCACATGAAGAAGAAATACCCGTTTTTATTCGTATAGTTTCATTCTTAATTTTGCAACGAATTTCTTAAAAGTTGGGGGGACTGTAACATCTTGTATTTTCCATTAATAAATGTTAACTTCGTTTATTCTTATAAGGGTCATTATTGTCAATTATGAAACTCATGTGTTGTTTATGATTATTCACTATTGTCATTAAGTTTTAATGTATGAAAGTTAAAAATAAAAATATTAAATAATAATAATTATGTTAATATTAATAATAGTAGCAATAATAATAAGTTATACTAAAGATAATAATACTAATAATAGTAATAATATTAATAATAATGAATTATAATAATAATAACAATAATAAACAATTAAAATAATGATAATAACAATAATAATAATAATAATAATAATAATAATAATAATAATAATAATAATAATAATAACTATTATTAAGGTAAAAATCTTAAAAATGTTTACAATTTGAAGTTAAATAAAGTTTAGGGGGTGTTTTTGTCATTTTGAAAACTTCAAATGAAAGTTCTATGCATAAAATAATAAGAGTTCATAACCGAGGGACCCAAAGTGTAACTTTCAAATTTACAATTTCAACCCATCACACCCTCGTTTTTCTGGCCATATTCCGGCCAACTTCCGGCGTCTCCAGCCACTAGAAAACTCCCTAAATTGGTCGATTCTTGATCCAAAAACCGTCGTAAACCCTTTTGGAACATGATTCGAACCTGAACATAGTAACTAATCACATTTAAACGTCGGTTACTAAGCTTAACCGAGTGTGTAACCGAAGCTCCTAATCTTAGAGATTTTGAGTATTTAAAACACAATAATAATCGAATTAACTTAACCTAATCAATCACATATCTATTCCTAAACTTGCAATCAACATAATTTCCCCTGAGAATCACACAACCATCGAATTCAAACATCAACTTCATTGTAATTCTGCAACTCATTCGAACCCCGTCTTCTCTACAATTCTACCCTCAATTGACAGAGGGCTTTTGTTTTTCAAGATCAATAAAAGCTATCTATGCATCAAATTGGATTATCATCATCATTTGCACCTCTAACTGAACCAAGCTTGGTCGTGATTGTTCTTCATACGGCTTACATTTGATTCGACTTCAAATCGGGTAACTTAATAGACATACGTGCTCGGTTATACTTAGGGATTAAAAGCCCCATGGTTGATTTTCTTTACATAATCAAGATGCAGTTCAATTTGGCTCTAATAGAATCTAGGGTTCTTAAGATTTGGAACCGTATTTAAATGAGTTTATAATAATTCGAAACCCAAATAAACTGCGGTTGAGAGCCTTTGTTCACTGGTTGAGTCTTGCCCCCACAAGGTCCTGGGTTCGAACCTGGGCACCCTCATGTAATTTTTAAAAGCCTTTTTGCCCTTAAATTAATTATGAAAAATTTATAATAATTATAAAAATGACTTTTATAAACCTCAACTATTTTTAAAGTCATCTAAATATTTCTTATAAATTTATTATGGTAAAATATTTTAAGATTCTATTATAAACAAAAATTAAAATGTTATAATCAACTATTTTTATAAAAAAATTAGATTTTATATAATACCTTAAGTTAAATAAATCTATATTAGGCCTTATGTTATCTTTAATTACGATTTATCATGATAATAAAATTAGATATATATTTTATGAATAAAAATCACAAGTTAAATTACAAAAGATTTAACTTCTTTAATATAAGTTTCGTAAGGTTCATAAAATAGTATATTTTTATAAGAATTTACTAACTTTATAAAAATCCCCAAATTCTATTACCCTATTTCACGTGAAATCGTTAATCTTATTAACCTAAACTTTGTAATTATATATATATATATACACATATATATATATATATATTTAGGTACCTTGTGAACAACTATTTTGGAATGTTGCTTATTATTCTTGTTAACCGTTATACCTATACTTAATTGACATGTGAGTTTTCTTGCCCTTTTTATGTTATTTCACATTATTTTGGGTGAAACATGTTACCTTATCAACATACACTTGTAAACGTTTAAACTTGTAAGGCACTTGCAATTCATACTTTTATTTGTCATGGTCATTTGTGTTGTTGTAAATCTTATACGAGATACATATTTTGTTTACAATCATTAACTATTGCTAGCCAAACGACGTCTTAGATCTTTAGGCCAGACAAGCCTATTTGGTGCTAAAGCTGATGTATTGCTGGCTCCTGATGACGTATGACTTGTTCATCATGGGAACTAAGTACACTTAGCCAATCTTATAAACTTTTAATCAAATCGAGGTTTGGTTGTAACTATATGTGTTCTATAAACTTGCTAACTCATAACCTATGACATGAATTGCTACTTGTAATCTTTGATATATAACGTAGGTAAAATCCTTGGTAACTCACCAAATTTATAGTTGACCCTTTATTTTTAACATATTTCAGGAAATGCCTAAGTTTGAAGTCATCATTTGAAGCTTGCAATAAACTAGGATTCGGACCTAGTTAAATGAATAAATTGATTTGTGTTATGCTTTGTTTTGTTTGGAACTATTTCATGTTTTGAGACATACGATTGTATTCCATTTGAAACTTATAATATTAATATTTGCATTTAAATTTAGCGTTATGTGGCTGTGAACAATCTTAACCCTTACATCTCCACTTTTCCACCATCAAGGTTGGGGTGTGACATGGCACATAGATATGTTTCACCTGTATTGTCACAAAATAATGTTAGTGATTGAGATATTGGAACGCCTAGTTCCTGTAATAAGTGCTTGGTCCAAATTAGTTCGACAAAGGCATTAGCTAAGGCTTGTACTCAGCCTCTATAGAGGAGCGAGAAATAGACTTTTGACGAGCAGATTTCTGTGAAATGATGTTGTTGCCAAGGTAAATAATATATGCAGTGGTTGACCGGCCTTGATCATGTACACCTCCCCAATCAGAATTTGAGAAAGCTGAGAGATTGAGAAAGGAATTGCGATTTAGAAAGAGACCATGATGAATTGTTCCCTTTATGTAATGAAGAACCCGTTTAAGAGATTGCCAGTGAGTTTGGTGCGGATTATACATGAGCTGAGAAAGCTTGTTAATGGCAAAAGATATATCGGGACAAGTAAAGGCAAGGTATTGGAGGGACCCAACAAGTTTTCGATAAGGTGTGGCATCAACAGAAGGAGACGAGTCATTGGCAGACAGATGGCCAGTGGCATTAAGCGGAGTAGTGACATCTTTTGTGCCATCCATGTGAAATTGTTGAAGAATATCTTGGATGTAATGATGTTGAAAAAGGAAAAGTCCCCAGGGTGTGGGAATGACTTCAACCCAGGAAGTGGTGGAGCATGCCAAGGTCTTTAATGGAAAAGGTGATGCTTAAGGCATCAATGAAGCATTTAAGAAACAAAGTGTCATTTCCAATAAGGACAATGTCATCCATATAGACCATGAAGTAGCAAGTGACTTTTGAATGTTGTAGATAATCAGGGAGGCATCGGCTAAGGATTTACGAAATCCAAAGCGAAGAAGAAAATCCGTGAGCTTATTGTACCAAGCGCAAGGGGCTTGTATTAAGCCGTGGAGGGATTGTTTTAGTTTGAAAAGGTGATAAGGAAATTTAGGATTGATGTAGCCCGGAGGTTGGGTCATGAAGACATCCTCATGAAGAGTACCATGAAGAAAGGCATTGTTGACATCAAGTTATCTTAATGGCCAATTCTTTAAGTGAGCAATAGAGAGAATAGTTAGAATGGTGATAGGTTTAGTGACAGGGCGGAATATGTCAAAGTAATCTTTTTCCATGTTGTTGGAGAAAGCCTTTAGCAATGAGACGAGCTTTATATTTAGCAATGGAGCCATCAGGATTGTGTTTAATACGAAAGACCCATTTTCATCCTATTGGTGTGTGAGAGTTTGCTGGAACAAGTTCCCACGTTTGAAGTTTATAGAAGGGAATTGAATTCTATGTCCATTGCATTACGCCACTATGGGCTTTTGGCTGCTTGAAGGTGGGTGGTGGGTTCAAGGGTGCGTGGTAGAGGATGAAGTGTAGTGGTATTTAGGAGGTTGGGGTTGTAATATTTTGATTTGGGTTTGCGATTACGCTAGGGACGAGCGGGAGCGGGAGTGGGATTGGGAGTGGAAGTTGGGTTGGTAGTAGAAGTGTTATTAGGGGCAGAAGTGAGCATGGTTCGAAGAGGAAGGGAGTGAGGATATTGGTGTATCGGTAGTAGGCATGGACGAAGATGGAGAGGTATTTATGGGGTGTTCATTAGGATATGGGTTTTGGGGAGTGGTTTGAGCGGAAGTGGAAGGAGGGGATGATTTTGAGATGCAGGTGGTGTAGGAGAGGAAGCAGAAGATGGATTTGGAGGGTTACGTAAAGAGGTGGAACGAGAGGAAGGTATGGGGATGAACTTATCCAGGTTGGGTAATTTGATTGGAGTGGCACCATTCATAGAAAACGGAAAGATATGGTCAATGAATTTGACATGATGTGAGTGGTAAAGGCTGCGAGGGGTGGGATCATAACACTTGTAGACTGATTTTGAGGAGGAGTAACCAAGAAAAAGGCATGATTTATATCGAGGATGAAGTTTTGATGGCGCATGTGGACGCAACCACGGGAAGCATAAGCAACCAAAAGGTTTGAGTTTGGTGTATTTGGGTGAGTTGCGGTATAATTTCTCATAGGGTGATTTAAAATCTAAGATTTTTGTAGGGAGACGGTTGATGAGATAGACGACGGTTTGGAATGCATGTGACCAAAAAGTGAGTGGCAAGTTGGCATGTTGTAAGAGAGACAACCTAGTTTCAACTATATGACAGTGGCGTCGTTCAGCCATACCATTTTGCTAGGGGATATGTGGGGGAGTGGTATAATATGATATGCCATTTTGTTGAACGTAAGGAAGAAGACCAATGTATTGACCGCCATTGTCTGAAAAAAGAGAGATAAGTGGTGTGTGAAAGAATTTATCAACGAGACACTTGAATTTGGGAAATACAATGCAGATATCGGATTTTCTTTTCATTGGATATAACCATATATATCTAGAATAAAAATCTACAAATATGACATAGTAAGCATAGCCATCATTAGAGGTTTGAACCGGACCCCAAACATCCGAGTAGACAAGCTTAAGAGGTTTGGAGACGTTGAATGAATTTTCACCAAATGGTAATTTATAACTTTTATTTAAAGAGCATGCAGTACAATGAAATAAAGCATTGGAGATTTTATTGAAAACAATTCCAAAATTATTGAGAAAAAGTTTTAGGATTTTGATGGAGGGATGCCCAAGTTTGTTGTGCCATTAAAGAAGTGATCTGGATGTCTTTTGGTTGAGTTGAGTTATGTGAGAGAAGTGCAATATGTTAGAGATGCATAATATACAGCATTGATGTTCACACCCCGCATGAGACTCGCCCCTATGCAAAGATCCTTGACAAAAGAATGAAAAGGAAAAAATTGAACCATAACATGATTAGTCTTGCAAAGTTTTGCAACTGAGATAAGATAATTACATAATTTAGGAACAAGCAAAACATCTTCTAAATGTAAAGAGCGAGAAGGAATGGAAATAGATGATTGACCAATATGAGAGATTCGAAGAGTATTACCATTTCCTATGATGATCTCATCGGGCCCCCATATTCTGAGAGATGGTGCAAAGATGCATAGTCGGATATAACATAACTAGATGCCCCGGTGTCAAACATTAGCGTGGATGGGTGTGGTGACGAGCTTGCCATGGAAGCGTTAATGGTCAGACTTGTTGATGATGTCACAAGAGCAAGATTATTGTTTTGTAAAAACTCGGAAAACTTGCGACAATCTTTTGTGTCATGACCTGGAATGATGCAAAATTGACAAAAAGGATTAGTGCGTTTAGTATGAAAATTGGTTTGGGGGCTACCATTAGTGGATGTGTATCGGTTTGGTTTTGGGCCAGATTGGTTAGGCATATTGTTGGGGTTAGCACTAGATCTGGGCCTTGAACCATGTTGGCGTTGAGTTTTATTCACGGTGGTAATTAGGGTAGGAGTAGATGAGTCTTGTAGAGATCGCTCATGATCCACAAGTTTCTCAAATATGTCATGGAAGGTGATGGAAGTATCTCGCATCTTGAAAGCAACAACAATGGGCTTGTAATCCTCCCCAAGGTGAGTGATAATATGAACCACGAGGTCATCATTATCTATGGGCTTCTACGCTAGGACAAGTTCATTAGCAATTGCCTTCATTTCGTAAAGATAAGTGGCAATCGTTTTGTTTCCTTTGGTGTTGGTTATGAGTTTGGACCGGAGAGAAATAATCTGGGAGCGTAAAACGCCAGCGTAACTATCGGTTAACCGGGAGAAGAGCTGTCGAGAGGTTTCGCCGGAGGAGACAATCGGTAGGATAATATCCGAGCAACTGCCAAGAAGTGCACCAAGAAGGATCTGGTCTTGACAAAACCAAAGTCGATACACTATAATACCCGATTATTTATAAAAGATGAAGAAAGAAGAATAAAGTGAAGAAAAAGAAAGAAAAACTATTTAACCCAGTTGAGAGTTAAAAGTGTCAAAAGGACAAAAGGTTTGAAAAAGTGGGCGTAAAAGGTGATGGGCTGCCCATCACTCTTTCTACACCCACACAATTCTCAGATTTTAGAGAGAGAGAAGTAGAGCAGAAAGTTTCATTCTTGAAGAACAAGAAGGAAAAGTTCGAATTCAAGGTAAGAATTCATGGTTTTTTAGTGTTCTGTACTTGTTTCATCCTTAGTTGTGTGCTTATGTAAGTTTGTGTGTGTTCGGGTGTGCATTTTTGGTGGGTTTTAGGTGTTGAACCTGTAGCAAATGGGTTTTGAAGGAAGTCATACCGAAGAGGCTGCTAAGGTGAGTTCTAGAACCCCCTCTTTTACATAATTTAACTGATTTTGGCGCTAGAAATATATGTATGAATGTTTTATAAAAACTGGGTTTTATAACGGTATGTATGCAAGTGTGTATGTCGTGGGTGGGGTTTGATTTTGAACTCTGTTCATGTTTGATGATGTTATGGTTGTGTTTCTAAGGCTTAGAATGTAAGATTTAAGCTTAGAACATGATAGCCGATGTTTGGGGACTAAAATCTGATGCGTAGGAGTGAAATCTGATGCTTAGGGCTCATGTGCCTAAGTTTTAGAAATTGCCTAAGTGTTCCTGAGAAATGCGGACGAGTATTGAGAAATGTGGATGAACAGTTAATACGGATGAGCATTGACAACTAAGTAAGAGCAAATGCGGATGAGTAAAAGTCAATGCGGATGAGTATTGAGATATGCGGATGAACAACTAATGCGGATTACCATTGATAACTAAGTAAGAGCAAATGTGGAGGAGCAAAATTCAATGCGGATGAGTATTGAGAAATGCGGTTGAACAGTTAATGCGGATGAGCATTGACAACCAAGTAAGAGCAAATGCGGATGAGTATTGAGAAATGCGGATGAACAGTTAATATGGATTAGCATTGACAAATAAGTAAGAGCAAATGTGGATAAGTAAAAAGAAATGCAGAAGAACAAAAAGAAATACGGAAGAACAAAAAGAAATGTGGATGAACAAAGAGGAAATACGAATAACACTTAGAATATTTTCTGATTTCCGGGGAAGAAGTGTTATACAGGTTTTGACTTGGGAGGTTCCCGAGGGCTATGTAAGTTGACTTTTTAAGGTCATAGATGATGTGATGGGCATGAATGATGATGTGCAATTGATTGATGTATGATTGATGATGTGTGATTGATGATGTGCGATTGATGATATTATGCTTATGCATGATATGTTTATTATGTTCCCTATTATGTATGATGATGTGACTTTACGTGGTCTGATATTGTTAATGAATGTAAAGTATTATCTTAACGAAGCAAAAGATTTAAGATAATGAAAATGGAACATGATGAATGAACGAATGAAAAGTCTTCCAAGCAACTGAAGGGAAGTTCATGACTCATTGAGAGTTGTTACCTTGTGTGTGTCTACAGTGTGCGATTTTAGCTAACTCATAAGGGTTCCTACACACAGTAAGAGTTCAGTCTTGGTGACTGCTCGTATGATTTCCAAATTATTATGTGTTATACAGCATGCGATCTTGGCGAACCCATAAGAGTTCACACACATAAGGGGAGTATGTCCTAGTGACCACTCCATATGTGTGATATGTGTGAAATGGGGTCCTTGTCGCTTAACCCTAGATAAATTGCTTGATGCTTTAGAGGGGGGTTAAGTACATAACAGGACCTGGATAGAAGCGAAAGATAATAAATGTATGAAATGTGCAATAAGTACGAAATGTGCGAAACGTGCGAAATGTACGAAATGAACGATGATGATGATAATAATTATTACCTTGATGTATGTATGATGTGTGACCACGTGCGATAGTAATAAAAATGATTTAACGAATGAAAGGTAATATAATGATTTTGTAAAACTAGAACTCACTTAGCAACACTGACTTTTTATGCATTTTCTAGTTGGCAGGTAAAGTTGTTGAGGATGGCACGGGGTGGCTACTTGGCTCTTTTTTGGATGGCATTCTTTTGGTTAATGTTTTGCATTGTAATGTGAACAAATGAAATTGTGTAACGAATCTTGTATTGTTTTGCAAAAGCATTTTTAATGAAAATGTTATTTTTAATGTTTCCGTTGCAATGTTTATTTCAAGTTAATGTAATTATACGTTTTATGTGTGATGATTGGCCAGCTGTGAGCGTCCCGGGAATAGGGCCTTACAAGTTGGTATTAAAGCCAAAGTTTAAGTGAAACGGGTAAATTTTCAAAATAAACCTAAACTTAAACTGAAAATGGTACGGAAAGGGAAGGGATGCCAATCTAAGTAGTTGCATGTCATCGGGTATTTTCTTAATGTTAACCGGTATTACGTACGCATGTTATGTGGTTTATGTGTTGCTTGTAGATTTAGATGCTGATGTAGTCAGGATAGATAATGCTCGAGGTATGAAGAGTAAAGTAAGTAGGCTAATTACAATTGGCCACTATAATTAGGGACTTACTACACTTGACATAAACTGAGTTGTTCCCTTGAATGACCGTGTTGGTGTTTAAATCTTTCAGTGTGTGTTAAGGATGGTCGGTGGTAAATCATCTAAAGCTTCATGTGGTAGTGGACGTGGTACTGAACCACAGGTCACGAGAGGAAGGCCTAGAGCCGAAAAGGTGGTTCATGAAGAACCAGAAACCCCTCATTTAGAGGGCGGTGATGAGAGTGCTAACTTAAGGGCCTCGGTGAAGGAGGCTGTGATTGAAGAGGTGCATCAGGTCATGCAGACAATCTTACCATCTGTTATGACAGAAGTTATCAAGGCTGTGAGGGAAGGAGAAATGAACGAAATAAGTAGACTTACAGGCGAAAGAAGACAGCCTGAGACTGAGACGGTTCTATCTGATGACGAAGAAGAAGAGGAAGAAGAAGAGCCTGCCTTGGAGGCAGCACGAGGCTGTAACTACAGGGCATGTGAAAGGTGTAAGCCCCCTACTTTTAATGGTAATGGCACTGCTACTGCTCAGCGATGGGTGAGGGAAATGGAGGCGGTACTTAATATCAGGTAGTGCCGAGAAGACCAGAAGGTGAAGTTTACTGCCCACTCGTTTGTGGACTTGGCTCTATGTTAGTGGGATAATATTGTCAAAGTTGAGGGTAGTCGGGCAATTAGGATGATGAAGTAGGCGGAGCTGAAAAGGTTGGTAATTGAGGAGTTCTGTCCTCATAGGGAAATGAATAAGGTGGAAAGGGAATTCCTGCAGGTGGAGGCGGGAACAATGACTCATCAGCAATACACTACCAAGTTCAATGAAATGGCACGGGTGGTGCCTGACCAGGTGACACCTCTATCACGAAAGATCAAGAGGTATATTCAGGGATTGCCAGCGGATATCCGTAAGCATATGATCGCTGCCCGACCGAGAACATTTAGGATGGCAGTTGATTTAGCAGGGAGATTGTATGATGAAAGAACTGTGGTGGTGACTAAAGGAAGCAAGAAAGGTGGTGGTGACCGGAATCGGAATGGGAAAAGGTTTGGTCGGGGTAGAGTGCCGACGAGTAACAAAAAGGCATGGGTGGATGACCGTCATGCGGTCACACCTGGTGCGGGGTCGAGTGATGTGGTAAATGCGGGAAGGAACATTCAGGAGAATGAAAAAGAGGATCAAACATCTGCTTCAAGTGCGGGAAGCCTGGCCATATAGTGAGAGAATGCGGGGTGGTAAGGTGTTACAACTGTGGAGAGAATGGTCACCTGAGTAGAGACTGTAAGAAGCCGAGGGCTGAGGGTTCGGGGGTGAAGAAGACTGGAGGGGAAGGACCGAGGGCGAGCGTCAGAGCGTTTACGATGACGCAGGAGGAGGCTAGGATGGACCCTGATGTTGTGTCAGGTATGTTTCTAGTAAACAAACTTTAGCCTCGGTGTTATTTGATTCTGGTGCTAGTAAAAGTTTTATTTCTAATGCTTTCTGTGCTAAACTGCCTATTAGTAGTAAGAGTGTGGATACGCCATTCGATGTAGAAACTGCCATAGGTAAGTCTACCAGAATTTCTGAGGTGATAGAAGGTTGTGAGATGGAATTAGAGGTTCATAAGTTTCCTATTAGACCATTCGTGATGACCTTAGGTGGTTTTGATGTAGTTCTGGGGATGTATTGGTTAGCGGATTACGAGGCGAACATTGTGTGCCGTAAGAAGATGATTTGACTGACAGCGCCTGAATGGAGTTTAGTGACGGTTTATGGCGATCGAGTCACTACAATTCCGAAAGTGATTTCGATGGCGGTAGCGGAAAAGTGCATGAGGCGTGGATGTAGTGCCTACTTGGCCTATGTAAAGGATGTGGATACACCAACATCACAACTGTCTGACGTACCGGTTTTGTGTGACTTTCCAGATGTGTTTCCCGAAGACTTACTAGGAGTGCCACCTAATCGTGAGATCGAGTTTCAGATTGATTTAATACCAGGTGCCCAACCTGTTACCAAGGCACCGTATCAGTTGGCTCCGAATGAGATGAAAGAGTTAATGGAGTAATTGCAAGAGCTACTTGATAAGGGGTTTATTAGACCGAGTATCTCTCCTTAGGGTGCTCTGGTCTTATTCGTAAAGAAGAAAGACGGTAGCATGAGGATGTGTATCGACTACCGTGAGCTGAATAAGTTGATGATAAAGAACCGGTACCCGTTACCAAGAATTGATGATTTGTTCGATTAGCTCCAAGGTGCCAGTTGGTTCTAGAGGATAGACCTTTGATTAGGCTACCATCATCTAAAAGTGAGTAGGATATTCCTAAAACAGCTTTTTGCACGCGTTATAGTCACTACGAGTTTCTTGTTATGTCATTTGGTTTGACTAACGCACCAGCTGCTTTTATGGACTTGATGAATCGAGTATGTCAGCCGATGTTGGATAAATCAGTGATTGTATTTATCGATGATACCCTGATTTATTCCAAGAGTGAAGAGGAGCATGCCGGTCACATTCGAGAGGTGTTGGAGATGTTGAAAAGGGAGAAGTTGTATGCTAAATTCTCCAAGTGCGTATTCTGGTTGTGCAAGGTCCATTTCTTGGGTCACATGGTGAATCCCGAGGGGATTATGGTGGATCCGGGAAAGGTGGAGGCGGTGATGTAATGGAAGTCTCCGAAGACGCCATCCGAGATTCATAGCTTCTTGGGTTTGGTGGGTTATTATAGGAGATTCATTCAAGACTTCTCTAAAATCGCTTCTCTACTGACCAAGTTGACCAGGAAAGATGTAAAGTTCGTATGGGGTCAAGCTCAATAGAAGGCGTTCGAGGAGTTAAAGGCGAGGTTGACTCAAGCTCCTGTTCTGTCATTACCCGATGGAAGTGAAGATCTGGTGGTTTATTCTGATGCTTCCTACTCGGGGTTAGGGTGTGTGTTAATGCAGAGGGGAAAAGTTATAGCCTATGCATCCTGACAGTTAAAGGTTCATGAGGTCAATTATCCTACTCATGACTTGGAGCTAGCAGCTGTGGTCTTTACGTTAAAGATTTGGAGGCACTACCTATACGGTACAAAGTGCACCATATTCACCGACCATAAGAGCTTGAAGTATTTATTCGAGTATAAGGATCTGAACATGAGGTAAAAGAGATGGTGGAGCTCATCAAAGACTATGATTGTGAGATCCATTACCATCCGGGTAAAGCCAACATGGTGGCGGATGCCCTTAACCGAAAGGAGAGATCCAAGCAGATTCGGGTGAAAGTTTACCAGTTGATCATGACCTCGGATATGATGAAGCAAGTTAGGGAGTTTCAGGATGAGGCATTAAAAGAAGATCATCTTAACTCCAAAAGAATGAAAGGTCTGGTCGCGGAATTGGGTGAAAACATACTCGATGATAGAACGGGATTCGGGCGGATATGGATTCCTTGTTTTGGGGATCTACGCGTGAAGATTATGGATGAACCTCACAAGACTCGATACTCTATTCATCCCGGTGCTACAAAAATGTACCAAGATATGAAGAAAGATTATTGGTGGCCGGGTATGAAGTGTGATGTGGTGGAGTATGTGAGTAAATACCTTACTTGTTTACAAGTGAAAGCCGAGCACCAAAGGCCATACGGGAAGATCCAACCTTTGGATATACCGAAGTGGAAGTGGGAACATATCACATGGACTTTATTATGAAGCTACCGCGTACCGGGTGAGGGTATGATGCCATATGGGTGATAGTTGATCGATTGACGAAGAGTGCTCACTTCCTACCGATTCGTGAGACATATTCATCTAAGTGGTTGGAAGATCTGTTCATAAAAGAAATTGTAACTCATCATGGTGTGTCGGTGTCTATTGTGTCTGATCGTCACACCCGATTTACATCTAAATTTTGAAAGAAATTCCACGATGCTATGGGGACGAGGTTACACATCAACACGACTTATCATCCCCAGACAGATGGTCAGTCAGAAAGGACCATTCAGATGTTGGAGGATATGCTTTGAGCGTGTGTCATTGATTTAAGAGGAAGTTAGGATGACCACTTACCCTTAGCTGAGTTCTCATATAACAATAGTTATCATGCCAGCATTGGTATGCCTCCTTATGAGATGCTATACGGTAGAAGATGCAGAACACCTGTGTGTTGTGGTGATATTGGTAAAAAAGAATTAAGGAGCGGCGAGGTGGTCGAGGCTATGACTGAGAAACTAGATAGGATCAAAGCCTTCATGAAGGTAGCCAAAGATAGACAGAATTCCTATGCTGATAAACGACGTAGACCGATTGAGTTCCAGGTGGGTGACAGGGTTATGTTGAAAATCTCACCTTGGAAGTGTATCATTCGGTTAAGAAAGTAGGGCAAGTTGAGCCCGAGATACATAGGGCCTTTCCGAATCATTGCTAGAGTAGGAGAGGTGGACTATAGATTGGAGTTACCGGATGAGTTATGTGGAATTCATCCGATATTCCACGTATCTCATCTGAGGAAATGTATGGCAGACGAAGACATGGTTGTAAATATCGAGGTAGACGAACAGCTCAATTATATGGAGCAACCAGTGGCGATCATTGATCGTAAAAAAAAGAAATTAAGGAATAAAGTGGTTCCTTTGGTGCGTGTACAGTGAAAGCACAGAAAGGGATCCGAGTCTATGTGGGAGACTGAAGAAGAGATGAGACAGCATTACCCATGATTGTTTGAGGAATAACAGATTTTAGGGACGAAACCTAAATAAGGGGGTGGACTTGTAACACTTGTTATTTATAAAAGATAAAGAAAGAAGAATAAAGTGAAGAAAAAGAAAGAAAAGCTATTTAACCCAAGTTGAGGGGTTAAAAGTGTCAAAAGAACAAAAGGTTTGAAAAAGTGGGTGTAAAAGGTGATGACCGCCCATCACTCTTTCTACACCCACACAATTCTCGGATTTTAGAGAGAGAGAGAGAAGCAGAGCATAAAGTTTCAATCTTGAAGAACAAGAAGGAAAAGTTCAAATTCAAGGTAAGAATTCATGGTTTTTGAGTGTTCCTTACTGGTTTCACCCTTGGTTGTGTGCTTATGCATGTTTGTGTGTGTTCGGGTGTGCGTTTTTGGTGGGTTTTAGGTGTTGAACGTGTAGCAAACCAGTTTTGAAGGAAGTCATACCCAAGAGGCTGCTATGGTGAGTTCAAGAACCCCTCTTTTACATGATTTAACTTATTTTGGGGCTGGAAATGTATGTATAAATGTTTTATATAAACTAGGTTTTATACCCGTATGTATGCAAGTGTGTATGTTGCGGGTGGGGTTTGATTTTGAACTCAGTTCATGTTTGATGATATTACGGTTGTGTTTCTAAGGCTTAGAATGTAAGATTTAAGCTTAGAACATGATAGACGATGTTTGGGGACTGAAATCTGATATTTAGGGCTCATGTGCCTAGGTTTTAGAAATTGCCCAAGTGTTCTTGAGAAATGCGGATGAGTATTGAGAAATGCGGATGAACAGTTAATGCGGATGAGCATTGGTAACTAAGTAAGAGCAAATGTGGACGAGTAAAAGTCAATGCGGATGAGTATTGACAAATGCGGTTGAACAGTTAATGCGGATGAGCATTGACAACCAAGTAAGAGCAAATGCGGATGAGTAAAAGTCAATACGGATGAGTATTGAGAAATACGGATGAACAGTTAATGCGAATGAGCATTGACAAATAAGTAAGAGCAAATGCGGACGAGTAAAAAGAAATGTGGAAGAACAAAAAGAAATGTTGAAGAACAAAAAGAAATGCGGAAGAACAAAAAGAAATACGGATGAACAAGGAGGAAATGCGGATGAAAACTTAGAATATTTTCTGATATCCGAGGGAGAAATGTTATACAGGCTTTGACTTGGGAGGTTCTAGAGGGCTATGTAAGTTGACTTTTGAGGTCATAGATGATGTGATGGGCATGAACAATGATGTGCGATTGATTGATGTGTGGTTGATGATGTGTGATTGATAATGTGTGATTGATGATATTATGCTTATGTATGATATGTTTATTATGTTCCCTATTATGTATGATGATGTGACTTTACGTGGTGTGATATTGTTAATGAACGTAAAATATTATCTTAACGAAGTGAATGATTTAAGATAATGAAAATGGAACATAATGAACGAATGAATGAAAAGTCTTGCAAGAAACTGAAGGGAAGTTCAGGACCCATTAAGAGTTGTTACCTTGTGTGGTTCTATAGCGTGCGATTTTGGCTAAGTCATAAGGGTTCATACACATAGTAAGAGTTCAGTCTTGGTGACTGCTCGTGTGATTTCCTAATTATTGTGTGTTATACAGCATGTGATCTTGGCGAACCCATAAGAGTTAACACACATAGGGGGAGTCTGTCCTAGTGACCACTCTATATGTGTGATATGTGCGAAATGGGGTCCTTATCGCTTAACCCTAGATAAATTGCTTGATGCTTTAGAGGGGGGTTAAGTACATGACAGGACCTGGATAGAAGCGAAAGATAATAAATGTACAAAATGTGCGATAAGTACGAAATATGCGAAACGTATGAAATATATGAAACGAACGATGATGATGATGATAATAATTATTACCTTAATGTATGTATGATGTGTGACTATGTGCGATAGTAATGAAAATGTTTTAACGAATGAAAGGTAATATAATGATTTTGTAAAACTAGAACTCACTTAGCAACGCTGACTTTTTATGCATTTTCCAGTTGGTAGGTAAAGTTGCTGAGGATGACACGGGATGGCTACTTGGCTCTTTTTTGGATGACATTCTTTTGGTTAATGTTTTTGCATTGTAATGTGAACAAATAAAATTGTGTAATGAATGTTGTATTGTTTTGCAAAAGCATTTTTAATGAAAATGTTGTTTTTAATGTTTCCGCTGCAACGTTTATTTCAAGTGAATGTAATTATACGTTTTATGTGCGATGATTGGCCAGCTATGAGCGTTCCTGGAATGGGACCTTACATATGCCGGATCGGGTTTTCCGTCCATAGTCTTCGAAGGTGGTTCAGTGAGGCCATCAACAAATTGCTCTAGTTCGAGACCGGTTAGGGTCGAGAGAACTTGCTTGCAGCAGGACAAGAACTTGCTTCGGATAGGATGGTAATTTTACCTAAATTTTAAGAGGTACAAATTTTAAAACATAAGGTATAATGCTTTGAAGCACACTAAACTTTGAATGACATTTTTGCGGCCAAAAGGGTTCCATTTTACATTCAACTAGGGGTAATCTTTCACGCGCGTTGCGTGAAGAATTCTGCCACGAATCAAAATATTAAAATGCAGATGCTAAAAAACGTCATAGAGGTTGTCAGAATGACGTAAAACCGTAACACATCAGGGCCTAAAGGCAAGGGTAAAGCCTAAAGGCTCACCTGGGCCATCATTAGTGCAACATAGACACCAGCTGTGAAAGGATATAACGGGCCTAAATTACCTGGAGGTCGGGCAGCCCGAACCCGTTCACC